>JBBPMK010000058.1:0-88155 GCA_038090295.1 Boletus semigastroideus | reverse complement strand
AGCCCATGGAATGATCTGGAAGAATGGAAGTGTCAGCATGCCTGATGTGTGAGGCTGCAATGAGGATGTGGCAGCATTAATTAAAAGAAGACCACTGCCTTGTGGTGGTGGGAGAATGGAAAATCAAGGATCAGAATGAAAGGAGTGTGACTGGGCGCAAGGTGAATAAGTGAAGTGTAAAGGGCATCCAGGCACAAGGAGAAGGAGGAAGAAAGAGAGGGAATGCTCTAGAGAAAGATAAGATAAGATGAGATTAGATAAGATAAGAAGGAAAAATGTAAACATCTAAGGTCGAATTGATAGGACTGTAACACAATCATTGACAGCTTCAAAAGAAATTTATTCCAACATTTGAAAACATCCATGATGCTGGATATTGGACACTATTCCTCATTGACAACTCCCAAGGACACTCAGCATATGCAGAAAATGCCCTTGTCTCAAGTTGCATAAATGTTAATTCTGGTAGCCAGCAGGCCCATATGTGAAATGGTTGGTGTTGCAACAAAGATTCAGTCTAGTTGACACAAATGGGCTTCTGACACCTTGAAGGTTGTTCAGTAGATCAAGGAGATATCCTTCACAAAAGAAGGATATTCAATGAGGTTTCAGAGGAAGCAGGCACTTGGTAGTAGCTTGGAGACTAGGAGAGTGAATAGATGATATTTGAGAAGCAGTAAAGAGAATACAAAGGAAGCCCAAGCTAGAGAACTATTGGCTAAGGTATAGGGTTTATATAGGTAAGAGCAAAGGCACTGACTAAGTGGTTAAAATGCAATAGAAGGTGGAGGAAACTAAAGGAGTTAGAGATAAAATGAAGGAGGCAATGCAAGGGCAATGCAAGAAGAAGGGTGATGACAGATCACCAGAGATAAGGGCAGTGCTTTGTTGAAAGGCAGTGCTGGTCAAAGGGTTACACGACTAAGTGTTAAGTCCAAATGAAGAAATAAAAGAGGAAAAAAAGATAAATGGGTAATTGTAATACACTGCAAAGGATATTGTTCTGAGTGTACAACACTAAGTGATGTACAACACTAAGTGATTGGCATCATAGGATGACAGAAACTAATTGAGACTATGCCTAGAAGACTTGAGGCAGTGATACAAGCAAAGGGAGGACATACAAAGTACTAATATCTATAATATAAACCAGGGTCAAATAAGTGTTCCAATGACATGTTATTTAAAAACACCTGTACCTTACTTCCATGGCAACCAAATCATATGACCAAACCAGTTTTAGAATGCCAAGAGCAACTACTTTCATCCATCCTGCAAGCATTTTGTCTGATTCTTTATTGTTTCCCTATGATCAGCCAATCTCTTTTAAAATGGCTCAATATTGGGACACTTTTTGAGCCACTGTAAAATTTGAAGAAAGCTAGCAGAATTAGCATCATTCAACATTCATTCACAATCATTTGTTACACCCACTGCAAACCAAAGTCCAGCAAAGTAAAAGTCAACAAGAAAATGGATAAAGGTGGATGCCTGTTTGATAAGTCTGCTTATAAGGCAATGGTGGGCCTAAGGCAGTGTTGGCACAACTCCAGAAGGCAGCCTATGCCAATGGGTCTATAACCAACATGTAGTATCAGTTCTATGCAAGGCACACAGAAACATGCAAGTTCTTGGAGTAGAGGTCTGAGGGAGAGAGTTTTAAGTGTGAAAGCAGAATGATAGAACACAGAAGAATGCATAGAATTAGCTTAGAGAACTAATGTACATATGGCTCTGGTACTTATACAGTAGGAAGGGAAGCATGGACCAAGTCAAGGATGGTATGTGTCCAACAGCAGAAGGAAGGAATGGAGTTGGAACTATTGCAGAGGCCAATGCTCAGGTGGACAATCTCACAGTGACGCTCAACTACTGGCAAAGATAAAAGATATGGAGACAAAGCAATGGGAGAATGTCACTTCTACAGGCTTAGCCCGAAGGCAACTCCTATGAATAGATGGGAGATAATGGAGTGGTAAGCTGGTTCACACAAGTCCTGAAGCTGAAGCCCAATAAACAAGTGGATAAGACTGGGGAGCAAACATCCAGTTGGTCTACTACTTATACAGGTACAATTAAGGTTAAAGGGGAGCTCAAACTCTATTAAGAGATAAGAGCAACTAATGCTACTGGTCAAGGATCATAGGGTATGATGTCACAGGCACAGGGCAAAGGGTATGATGTCATGGTGATATCATCAGAGCCTAGATCAATGATGTCATAGATAAGGGTCTGGACCATGATGTCATCAGTCATATGACCTGAAAAAGAAAGAGAAATAGAAAGGTCATGTGTGAGGTTCAAACTCAAGGATGGACTAGGATAAGAAAGTGTAGGAAATGTGTATGAAAGTGGATGAGTTCATAACAGGAACAGAATGGTGTCTAGGGTTAACAAGGGTCCAGTCAGGAGAAGGTCAGAAGGAAGTCTGACAGGATGAAAGGAAGAAGATGCTGTATGACAGCAGAACAATTGTAAGTGAAATAGGATCAAACTGTGGGTGACAATCTGGATGTGTCACCATGAAGAGTGAAAGAGTCCACAGAAGAGATAAGGGAGATAAGGAAAAACAAACAAATGCAGATTCAGATTCAAATACAAACTCAGATACCTCATAACACCATTAGACTTGAGATGATGTTTTGCCTTATTGGTTATCCACTATATAGTGGCCTACAGTACAGCATAGTTAGACAGGTCCTAACCAAGACCAAAAACCAATCAATATGTGCCTTAAGGTGATCCTCTGAAACAATTCTTTGCCACCAGTCATTTTATCATCTTCCCCAAGACAAATGCTTAACAAACCAGATTAGCATGTTCTTCAAACCTGATTACTGTCTAAGAGGAGTTCACTCAGTTGATTGTTCAAACACTGGTATGCAGGAAGATTGAGCACTGAGGCAACACCCTGCAGTCCATCTTTTCAGCATGAAAACTCAGATGTCCATTTTCTTATTTTACCTTCCATGTTGTAAAGACTGTCACCATTCATTAGCATCCACACTTTGGAGCAGGAGTGTCAACTTACAATTGTGAGGATCATATCTCTGCTTGATGGATGAGAGCTGAGCATACTTGTACCCAAAGAAGGCTAGGAATAACAGATAGTGAGCACGTCACAGATTCACTCGACAAAATGGAAATGACATCACCTTCTTGCCAGTCCGCCTCAAATGCATCACCCTCATTTTGGTAGCTGCCCTTGATCCCTAACGCAGTCAACGGCGAGACGGCCTCATGAATGGCCGTCATGACCTTGGCAGTCGTTGTCGCGTTGACCCCGAGCGTCCATGCACTGTGAAAGCAACAGAACATCATTCACACATCAGCTTGCCTTTAGAAGTGGAGACGAGAGGAATTGGTAGAGTACTGACGCATTGTAGACAACATGCCAGGCGGCTTCATATAGCGCAGGATTCGCGCCAGTACCCTGTATCCCTGATGTGCCAGGAGGCAATGGTCCGAAAAGAAAGACCGGGGCATTGCCAAGTAGACCCCCTTCGGATCCGAGTGGTTCGTTAATAATCTGGAGTCCGTGCCAAATTGCCTCGGCAACGGCTGAGATCGACGAAGCATTGGAGGGATCGAGAAAAGATTTGGGAATCAGGCGGGAAGCAAATTGTGTCGCGGAACCATACAGCTCAAACTCGTCAACCAAAGGCCCAAGGTCCCCTTGAACGGCGGCGTTGATCGTGGGATAAGTCGTTGTCGTGTTCGAGGTGACTGTGTAGCTTGACGAAAGACCATTCAGCTCTTGAAAGAAGGGGTAGAAATCTGACAGATCAGCACTCCTTGTGGGCCAAAATAACAGCTGATGGTGGAAGGTTATTGGCAGAGTGGCAGAATTGGTGAGGGTACATACAAGCACGTATTCATCTTCAAGTAATATATAACTTGTAGAGATTCCCTTGCTCATCCATGCATTCTGATACTTCGCCAAAATGCTGATAAATTCGATGCCAAGTGTGGTCATGTTTTGGGAAGCGGTGGGTACGACAGAAATATAAGAAATCTGAACCTCGACGGGAGGATATACCCGAATAGTGGTGCGAGCTACAAGGATCAGAACAATAGCGCGGGGAGCACGTGCATTCATACGCACTGACGATACCCCAGCTACCTGCCCCTCCTCCGGAAAGTGCCCAAAATAATTCTGAATTCTGAACATTGTTTGCGACCATAATTTCCCCGTTCGCAGTGACAACCTGCCGAAAGATCGATTAACCTGACGGAACACTCAAAGTAAACAACCTTACCTCAAATTCGAGAACATTATCTACCTGTTTCAAGAAAATTCAGGCAAATCAAAACGACGGACAAACAAAATGTCTTACAGCGAGCCCATAAGCAGGTGTCAGCCTATATCAGAGCCAAAACTGTCATGAGCCGTGTTTCGCACAAAACAAAAATAAAGATTACATGCTAAGCCCGCCTCCTTGAAGAAACCCCCCAGCTAAGTTGCCGAATTAATGACGAGTCCGGAGGAAAAACCTGGCATTCAGCTCACCGCCTCCAATGGTTGGACATGATCCAATGATGGGGGTAACGTTTTGCGCAGCTGCGTATTCGTAAACTATACAACGACCAGTTTAGATAGGACGAGTGACAGTTTTGAGATATATGCCTACTATTGTAGGTTTGTGCGCCTGCGCCAATGGTCAAAGCGGGGACCGAAACAGCGTCCGATCCCTGGGGAACAAAACTCTGTGTATAGGTGATGTCGTTCATCAGGTGAGTGTTGACCTGGAGGGTAGACGGAGCGGCAGAACGGCCTAGATAGTCATGTCCTAGTCCCCATGAGGGAATCGAATTAACATGAACCAGAAATAACATCAAATACCTGTATTCTTCACGGTGAGTTTGATGTTATGAGCAGTTGCCCACTTGACCACATTACTCGCGTCTTCGGCATTCAGGATTGATACGCTGTAAGGGGGAGTCGATCCTTGATAACACATTGCACCTTCAATCGGTTGAGGGTTGGAGTAATTCAAAGCGCAGCCTTGGCCGTATCCACACGACTCCCAGTTCGCCCACAGAAGTGCCGCGGGAACTGCTTCGCGCTGGAACGATTGGGATCAATCTGACTGCAGCGAACCCTCCTCAGTGCAGTGAAAACGTACCTGTATGTCGTTGTCGTATCCTGAAAGTACTGACTGGCATATTTTCGGGTCGTAGAGCGGGTCGGCTGTATAGCAAACGGCGGCCCATGGCCTGAGCGCCTGAAGTCGTCCATTGATAGATCTATTCAACATAGCCCAGTCAGCATCATTTGGCCAAGTACTCTCAGAGAGCGTAGCAAAATTTGGGGTAGCATATGGTGCCTGCAAAATCCCAGCCATGGCCATACCAGAGACGGCGATCAAAATGACTTTACGCATGAGTCGTGGTCTTGTCGTTCGGGTGTAGAAAGGGCATATATGCGTTTACCTCGTACTTCTTATACGCAAACGTCCGGGACGCCCGGAGTGTTTTGTCACTTTTTGCCACCGCAAACGCGAGAGTTGTGGGTTGTTTGTTGCATCCGTACCTGAATTATGGCCTCAGAGACCCCAGGCGGTAAGCATGTTGGAGATTGAGTGGTCCAATCTTCATAAAACGGGTCAAGCGAGACGTTGGGCGGATCAATGAACTGACACTTGCCAAGTGTTGCATATGACAGCTTGCAGTTACAACCGTAACATCCAGTCAATGTCAGGGCCGGTCCTCCACGCCGCCTTCGATACGAACTAGCTCAAATCACGTCTCGCCGTAGTTGTCATTCGCTTGCACTCTTTCAGCGATAGTGGTCGCACACCAAGTTCCCACCTTCACTCTCACGAACTTCCGCCTTGGACGTTCGCTCATCCCCGAGGAACGTACCTTCGAGTGATCGGACATTTGTTACCGGTTCTCATTTTACACAGCAGTCATGTCTTCTGTCTCGCTTCTGTGTATGTATGGATGACAACGTACCAATGATCTTTGCCGTTGACAGCGTCTGAAGTTCTAGCGATTCGTTGCAAACGGACGTCGAATGATGCTCTCCGAACTGGTTTCCTACTTATATTAGCCTTCTCTCATAGATCATTCTTATAGAACAATTACAGGGTCTTGCTTCGCGGAAAACGTGAAGACAAATTGCCCGACGAACCCGACCAATCTGCCAGTACTCTAGAGCAGCTCGTGCTGTTCATTGTTGAAACACTGGTATGCAGGAATATCAAGCACGAAGGCGACACCCTGGAAAAAATATCCTTCAGTATATGCTCGGTGCAGAAGAACATCTTATTACCTTCCAGGTAATGAAAACTATGACTATCCGTCAGCGACCATGCTTCGAGGGCATCCCATGTATCAACTTACAATTTTCAGGATCGTATCTCTGCTTGATAGACGACAACTTCGCATATTTGTACCCAAAGAATGCTGAAAACGACCAAAAAAATTACATCGCAAACCCTCGGGAGAACAACACGAGGATTATACCTTGTTGCCAGTCCTCCTCGAACGCATCACCTATGTTTTGGTAGCTGCCCTTGATTCCCAAGGCGGTCAACGGCGAGACGGCATCATGAACGGCCGTCATGACCCTGGAAGTAGTTGTCGCTGTGAGTCCCAGCGTCCATGAACTGACCCAAGTACCGTTAGCAGTCTTACTACTCTGAAGGGAAATTTCAAGCACTCACGCCGAATAGACGACATGCCATGCACCTTCATATATTGCCGGGTTTGCACCAGTACCCTCTATCCCTTCTGGATTCGCAGGCAAGGATCCAAAGAAAACAACGGGAACATTACCGAATAGGCCACCACCCGATCCGAGTGGTTCGTTGACGATCTGAAGTCCGAGCCAGATTGCCTCCGCAACCGCTAGAATCGACGACGCGTTAGAGGGGTCGAGAGAGGACTTTGGGATCACGCGGGAGGCGGATTGGATTGCAGAACCGTAGGACTCCACTTTGTCAACCAGGGGTCCAAAAAAATCTTGAAAGGCAGCGTTGATCGTGGAGTATGTCATTGTCGTGTTCGAGTTGACTGTGTAGTTTGAAGAAAGGGAGTTGATCTCTTGAAAGAAGAGGTAGAAGTCAGATAGAGTGGCGCGGTCGGTGGGCCATAAGAATAGCTGGTAGTGAAAGGTAATTGCTAGCAAAACGACAGAATTAACAAGGACACGTACAAGCACGTAATTCCCTTCAAGCAAACTATAATTCACGAAGACACCTTTGCTCATCCAACCATTCTGGTATTTGGCCAAAAGGCTAATAAATTCGATGCCAAGGGAGGTCAGGTTTTGGGAAGCATTGGGCACAACAGTGATAAAGGAAGCCTGGACCTCAACAGGAGGATGTACCCGCATAGTGGCACGAGCTACAGAGATCGATCAGCACAACATGGGTGAGGTGTGAATTGGCATGTACGCACTGACAATACCCCAGCTACCTGCCCCTCCTCCAGAAAGAGCCCAAAATAAGTCAGCATTCTGAACTTCATTTGCCACCCTAATTTGCCCGTCTGCAGTGACAACCTGCCGCAACTTAGATCAACCTGACGAAAAACTCAAATCAAACAAAAATCACTTCAAATTCGAGAGCATTATCCGCCTGTTTCAAGAAAAAGTTGGCTTGGTCAGACCGACGAATCAAGCCGGCCTCTTACAGCGAGCCCGTAGGCAGGTGTCAGCCTATACGCAGCCAAGAATGTCATGAACCATGTTTCATACAAAAGAAAAACTCACAAGCTAGCTCCGCCTCCTTGAAGGTACCCCCGGCTAAGTCAACGAATCAATGAGAAGCCCGAGAAACCTTGTAATCAGCCCACCAGCCCCAATGGTCGGACACGATCCAAGGACTGGTGTAACGTTTTGGGCCGCCCCATATTTGTAAACTATATAGCGTCCAATTCGAATACGGGTTGAGATGACTTTAAGGTAACATACTTACTATTGTAGGTCTGTACGCCCGCACCAATAGTCAGGGCGGGAACCGAGGCGGCATCCGATCCCTGGGAAACGAAATCTTGGACATAGGTGATATCGTCCATCAGGTGAGTGTTGACCTGAAGGGTAGACGGAGAGGCAGAACGGCCTAGATAGTCGTGTCCTAGTCCATACGAGTGAACCAAATTTACATAAACCAGCAATAAGGATTAATACCCATATTCTTCACGGTAAGTTTGATGTTATGAGCAGTTGCCCACTTGACGACATTACTCGCGTCTTCGGCATTTAGAATTGAGACGCTGTAAGGAGAAGTCGATCCTTGATGGCACGTTGCACCCTCAATCGGCTGAGGGTCGGAGTAGTTCAGGGCACAGCCTTGGCCATAACCGCATGACTCCCAGTTCGCCCATAACAGCGCAGCGGGGACTGCCTCGCGCTAAAACGGTTGGGATCAATCTGACTGCGGTCAGTCAGTGCACGGAAAACTACCTGCGTGTCATTTCCGTATCCTGAAAGTACAGATCGGCATTCTTCTGCGCTGTAGAGGGGGTCGGCTGTATAGCAAACGGCGGCCCATGGCTTGAGCGCTTGAAGACGTCCATCGACAGATCTATTCAACGCGGCCCATTCGGTATCCCTCGGCCAAGTGCTTCCAGAGAGTGTAGCAAAGTTTGAGGTGGTATATGGCGCCTGCAAAATCCCCGCCACGACCATGCCAGAGACGGCGATCAAAAGAACTTTGCGCATGAGTCGCAGTCTTGTCGTTCGGGTGTAGAAGGGGCATATACGCATTTACCTCGTACTTCTTATACGCAAACTCGTACCCCTGATGATGGGCACAGCACATTACTGCGATGTCGTGAACTGTCCTCAATGAGTACAAATGAACGTCTGAGCATAGGAATGACATAGCGATAGCCTGGTGGAGTACGGAAGATAAAGCATACTTACACACGCGATCCCCGGAGCGTTGCGTCATACCTTTTTCGGCTAAATAGTAGAAACACCAATGCATTAATATGGCCTCAAGAGGCCAGGCGCTAAGCTTGTTGGAGGTTAAGTGGACCAATCTTCATAAAACGGGTCAAGCGAGACGTTGGGCGGATCAATGAACTGACACTTGCCAAGTGTTGCATATGACAGCTTGCATGCAGTCACGACGTTACGCTGCTAACTTACGCAATGAACATTTCTATCTCGCTCTAGACAAATATCTTATCTGTTCAAGTCGGGGTCGAGGATCTGCCTAGCGTCCGCATGAGGTTTCACCGTCGTTTTGGCGTGATTATTTGAACGTTTGCCTAGGTCTTCCTCTCCAGAGCGTTGAATCTTTTCCCACTTTCAAGTTGCCGTGCGTCTCTTCGCAACCGTGAACCTCTCCGTCCGACAATCCGAGGAGAAGTAGAATGGCCCGTCCCAAGTTCTCCGTCCCTTTTGCTGCATCTAGTACGGACCGATTCGAATCCAAACGTCTCGCCATAGTCGTCATTTGTGCACCATCGACAAACCTTTGATCGCGCCATCTGCCCCGATTTCGGTGAGCCTTCAACTCCCGGGTATAAATCGTTCTTATGAAACAACTACAGGCATCATGGCGTCTTGCTTCTCAGAAACATGAGACGCATTTTCCAACAAACCCGACCAATGTGCATTTCCAACTCGTCGACAAAGTCTAGAGCAGCTCGCTCTGTTCATTGTTGAAACACCGGTATGCGGGAATATCGAGCACAGAGGCGACACCCTGGAAAACAACCTCCCTCAGCATACGACGACCTCGGTGCAGAAGAACATCCTTTTACCTTCCAGGTAGTGAAGACTGAAACCATCCGTCAGCGACCACGCTTCGAGGACATCCCATGTATCAACTTACAATTTTCGGGATCGTATTTTTGCTTGATGGACAACAGTTTCGCATACTTGTACCCAAAGAAAGCTGAAAATAACGAACAGAAAGTACGTCATGGAAAAACCTCGGGAGAACAAGGCGAGGACAATACCTTGTTGCCAATCCTCCTCGAATGCGTCACCTTCGTTTTGGTAGCTACCCTTGATCCCCAAGGCGGTCAACGGTGAGACGGCGTCGTGAATGGCCGCCATGACCTCGGAGGTAGTCGTCGCAGTTAGCCCCAGCGTCCATGAACTGCGACCAAGCCATCGTCATGTATCAGTTTTGCGCGCGTTTAAAGGGTTCGAGCACTCACGCTGCATAGACGACATGCCATGCGCCTTCGTACATTGCCGGGTTCGCACCAGTACCCTCTATTCCTGATGTATTGGGGGGTAAGGATCCAAAAAGCACCACGGGGACATTGCCAAGTAGGCCACCACCTGATCCGAGTGGTTCGTTGACGATTCGGAGTCCGCTCCAGATTGCCTCCGCAACGGCCAGAATCGACGATGGGTTAGAGGGGTCGAGAGAGGACTTTGGGATCACGCGGGAGGCGAATTGCGTCGCAGAACCAAAGAACTCCAGTTGGTCAGCCAGGGGTCCAAAGATATCTTGAAAGGCGACGTTGATTGTGGGGTATGTCGCTGTCGTGTTCGAGTTGACTGTGTAGTTTGCAGAAAGAGAGTTGATCTCTTGAAAGAAGGGGTATAAGTCAGATAAAGCAGCGCGGTCAGTGGGCCATAAAAATAGCTGAGGGTGAAAGGTAATTAGCGGAACGACAGAATTGGCAAAGACACGTACAAGCACGTATTGCCCTTCAAGCAAAATATGATCCACGAAGATACCTTTGCCCATCCAGCCGTTCTGGTATTTGGCCAAAAGACTAATAAATTCGATGCCAAGGGAGGACATGTTTTGGGAAGCATTGGGCACAACAGTGATAAAGGAAGCCTGGACCTCAACAGGAGGATGTACCCGAATACTGGCGCGAGCTACAAGGATTGAAACGACAGCGTGGGGAGCACGTGAATTGGTACGCACTGACAATACCCCAGCTACCTGCTCCCCCTCCAGAAAGAGCCCAAAATAAATCGGCATTCTGAGCTTCATTTGCCACCCTGATTTGCCCGTCTGCCGTGACAACCTGCCGCAACGTAGATCAACCTGACGAAAACTCAAATCAAAGAAAAATCACTTCAAATTCAAGAGCATTATCTGCCTGTTTCAAGAAAAAGTCAGCCTAGTCAGATCCGCAAACCAAGCTAGCCTCCTACAGCGAGCCCGTATGCAGGTGTAAGCCTATATCGGTACCAAGGATGTCACGAACCGTGTATCATACAAAAGAAATAAACACTACATGCTAGTTCCGCCTCCTTGAATGTACCCCCCAGCTAAGTCAACGAATCAATGGCAAGTCCGAGAAGCTTGGTGATCAGCTCACCAGCTCCAACAGTTGGACATGATCCAACGATCGGAGTAATATTTTGTGTTGCCGCATATTCGTAAACTATACAGCGACCAGTTTGAATACGGGCTGAGACAGCTTTGAGATGCACACTTACTCTCGTAGGTTTGCGCGCCCGCACCAATAGTCAGGGCGGGAACCGAAGCGGCATCCGATCCCTGGGGAACGAAATCTTGTACATACGTAATATCGTCCATCAGGTGAGTGTTGACCTGGAGGGTAGACGGAGCGGCAGAACGGCCGAGATAGTCGTGTCCTAGTATCCACGAATGAATCGAATTCACATGAAGACTAGAAATGGGGTCAAATACCTGTATTCTTCACGGTAAGTTTGATGCTACGAGCAGTTGCCCACTTCACGACATTACTCGCGTCTTCGGCATTCAGAATCGAGACGCTGTAAGGGGGAGTTGACCCTTGATAACACGTTGCACCTTCAATCGGCTGAGGGTCGGAGTAGTTCAAAGCACAGCCCTGGCCATAACCGCATGACTCCCAGTTCGCCCACAACAGCGCCGCGGGGACGGCTTCGCGCTAAAAACCGTTCGGATCAATCTGACTGCGGTGAGTCAGCGCACCGAAAACATACCTGTGTGTCGTTGCCGTATCCTGAAAGTACAGACTGGCATTCTTCCGCGTTGTAGAGCGGGTCGGTCGCATAGCAAACGGCGGCCCATGGCCTGAGCGCTTGAAGGCGTCCACCAACAGATATATTCAACGCGGCCCATTCGGAATCCCTCGGCCAAGTGCTTCTAGAGAGTGTAGCAAAGTTTGGGGTGGCATATGGCGCATGCAAAATCGCCGCCGTGGCCATACCAGAAACGGCGAACAGAAAGAATTTGTGCATGACTCGTGGTCTTGCTGTTCGCTTGGATGTTGAAGGGACATGTGCCCATTTACTCCATCCTTCTTATACGCATATTCAAACGTCTGCGAAACAGGAAATAAGTTCACATGTGCCTTCACTGTGGTTCAGTAATTCGTACACCAATGATGGGCACAGCGCATTACTGATGCGCCTGAGCACAGGAAGCTTGTGAGGTGACATACAACATGGCGGGGTGGCGGGCGGGCTAGAAGGCAGGATAATTTAAATCATGTGACTCTCTTATCTTATCTTATCTTACAGTAATTATCTTATGTAATCTTAGTCCAAGGTCCCAGGTGAAGGGCAGCCCTTCTCCAGCTCACAGCTCTCTTCGTCATGTCAACGTCGCCTCTGCCTGCATACCTCGAAAACTGGCCCTCAACTGTATTCCAGCTACGTCCCGGGGAAGAGCTACCTGGTGTACTTCGTTATCCACCTTGCACTGTCTTCGTACCACAACCACCTCGAGCACCACCAAACTAGCCGTATTGTCAGTGGCTCCGTCCTATGTTATCAGGTACAAACATTAACTCGGCTACGTATGATCAGACCCTTCCTCCCAACCCAATGACAGTGAAGTCGTTGGGTGGTATGTTGGAAGATTTCAAAGTAGCGCTCCAGGAAAAAATAACTATGACAAAGTTGCTCCTTTGCATGCAACAAACCCATGAAGAGCGCGAGATCCATCTCCGTCGCTACCTTTCCCAGAGAGACATTGACGCGTTGGTAACAGCACAGAGTCCATTCAAGGATACCGAGTCCGCGTACGATAAGTACTGTCGCGCAATCCTCGAGCACAACTTAAAGTCATTTCTGTCCAACATGGTTGACGTGTACAATAAATCGTCATTATATTGGGGTCCCGAGGCTGACGATGACTTCAGGTTTGAATCCCTTGTTCTATTGTCCCCCTCCAAATCTGTGATTTGTTCGACATGATGTACCATGTTTGTATAGAATGATTGTCTCGACATATGGAATACCACGCCATTCTCAGGAGGACCTTGGGCTTCTGTATATGTACGAGTCCGCATGTCATTCCCTCCACGCTACGAGAGCCCTTTTCTGAATTATCGACGCTATTTATATAAAGAGACAAGGCTAAGAAATATTTAAAGCTGATCGGTTCGAGGCGGATTTGCAAGAAGGTATGTACCTCTGTCTCCCCGGGTACAAATGTGCGAATCTCTCGGCATCAAGCAGAGCTACGGTCCTCACACTGAGCTAAACTTGATTGTGTCGAGACACGGATGACATGAGAGGTAAGGAGTTTAGTCAACACCCGAGGATGTTGCCTCTGCCAGTACTTGCTTCTCGTGTTTCAACAGGGTAAGCTGCCCTAGAAGACGATTCGAAATACTGGTCAAGTTCGCTATTTCATCTCATTTCCTCCTGCGAGAAAATGCTGTCATGTGACTGTCACCGTGTAGTGTAGTACGGCCTATACCTTGGAGAAAGCAAGAAGAAAGGAATGAAGTACTGTGGCTAGACGCTACAACTATCGAATGCAAAAACATGGTCGTCAAGGAACATCATTCAATCTCCATGTGCAAAGAATCATCGCGCTTCGCATGTTTGCGCTCGCCCGATGTTGGTTCAATTTCCAGAGGGGAGGAAGGTGCAGAGGATGGCAGCTGCTGCGACACTTGGTCAGGCGAAAGCAGCTGTGCCGGTGGCGGTGAAGGTGTGCGTTGCGCAGCCTGCTTCTTCGATCGCGCCGAGGGGTTGAAAAATCCACATTTAGGGCAAACATACTCTGTGCATGGTGAACAAACGGCGTGTCACAACTATCCAGAGTGACTTACGCGTATCTTCCCACACGTTTTCCTTAACAAGACCGTTGTGGGCAAAACACTTTTGACAGATGAGTGCGTAGCGCGAAGCGGCGACGGTCGCAGATTGGTCGTCGTCATCACCGAGGATCGCATCCGCGAGCTTGTCATACCAATGTTTTCGCGCAGCCTGAATGGGCTGAGGTAATGCTAAATAATTCACGCGTGAGCGAAGCAAGTGAAAGGGCGAGTACCACATACGGGAGAGTTGTAACACTGGGCCAGGGGCCTGTCCATTTGGTGTCCGCAAAAGTTGCTGCTGAGGAGGCAGAGGAGGTGGCTGTGACACCAATGGAGTCTGGGGCACAGAAGGAAGAGGTACGTTTCGCCTCCTCAAGGGAGTGGCATCTGGAGTAAGGGATGAAGATTCGTCGTATCTCTCAATGAGATTTCGTGTATTGTAATAATTCGTTTTCTTCTTGATCTCTTCTACAGTTTGGCGTTGCTTCTTGAGCACTTCCTTGAGCGTTTTTTCTGAACGCGAGATATGAATGGCGGATAGGGTGCGAGGGAAGGACAGACGGACCTTCTCGGTTACCCTTCCAGGAGTACCATATTTGCATCATCCTCCGGGCAAACAGAATCCTTGAAGAATAAAATATGAGCTTGCAGCAAGGAATGTCCTATGCCACATACAAAACGGGTCCAACGACCATCCCCGCCGTTCCAAACGTCGAGTCGTGCCACGATGACGGCAACTTTCGTTTATACCATAAGCTGACGTAGGCAAACCAGATGAAAAACGTCCCGAGCGTGAACTGGAGGGTTGTGCGTCGTTCGCGCAGGCGGATCTCAGCGAGACGCGTCTGACGTTTCTGCACGTCCGCTGCGAGCCCAGAAAGGATTGTTTCATAATCCTCAGACTCCCCCTGTCGAGCGCGTTAAAGAGTGTATGTTTAAATGTGAGATTGTGGTAAAAACTGACCTTGCGAAACCAGCGGGTGAGGAACGACATGGCGGGACTGACTCGGAGGAGATCAAGACACGACACATTTGGATAATTGGCACAGCCACTTCTGTCACTTGAGAAAGCTCCCACTGTTCAATCAACTTACCTTCCACGTTAACTAGCCTATGTGCTTACTTTGTGTTAAGATTGAGCGTAGGATATTGGCTGAGGAAGAATAAATCCACTCGCTTGCTCGGTTCTAGTCATCGGAAGCTCTGGTCAAAGTGATCACTTTTGTAGCTATGTACTATGTAGTAACTCTAGGTTTTGCAACCAATACTTTTCTGTAATTCAGGCTACCCTGGCAGTCGAATGCAGATTCTGATAGTTGGGTCACCAACGCTGCATCGACGATGAGCACATATTCTACGAGTGAGTTCACGGCAATTATGTAAAATCAAACCAATGGTCAGAAGTGCTGATAGTCAACCTTACGGTGAGACGACCGCAGCAACTTGAAGCGATTCCCTGTGCATGTCATTCAGTCTGGGGGAAATCAAGCCAAGCTTACGTTAAGCCGGTTCGCTACTGTTCCCCTCGTCAAACATGTTTGTTCCAGCATTTTCTCGCACCCATGGGCCATAGGTCTCCCCAGACTCTTCAGTCCTGGATCATTGGGGGTAAAACCAACAAGTTGACCAAATCTGGATGGATTGATTTGTAATGCAGCGATGTGAATTCGATAAGGTAAATTGACACTAAGGACACCAACATTGATCACTCATCTCGTCTTTTCTTCATTTTCAGAAATGCCACCTTCAGCATCCAAGCAAAAACGCCTTGCAGAAAAAGCGGCGAAACAGGCCGCGAAGCAAAACCAAAGCGAAACCGCAACCTCTACTTCCACCCCAACGGGATCAGTGATCGGCAGCACCGTCAACACCCCGCTCACCGGTGTCTCTGCCGCCAACAGCACCGATGACCTGACATCGATGGCAAAGCTTCAAATCGCGACGGAGAGGTGCGTATTTTTGCCTAGCTATGAGATCGTGACTGAGCGGGGTGCAGGAGTGCTGCTGGAGTGCTCGTCTCTGACCCGAAAGGCCGTGATATCAAGATCGATTCTTACACCCTTTCCTTCCACGGGCGTTTGCTCATCGAGGGTGCCGAGATCGCCCTCAACTATGGGCAGCGGTACGGTCTTCTGGGCGAGAATGGATCTGGAAAGGTTCGTTTTGTTCTGTCGCCCAACGAGTTGCTCACGACGTGATTAGTCGACATTCCTTCAATCGATGGCGGAGCGCGACATTGAGATTCCTCCTCACATCGATATTTACCTCGTCCAGGGAGAGGCTGAACCATCCGACGTGAACGCGCTCGATTTCATCATTGCTTCAGCGAAAGAGAAGGTCGCCAAACTCGAAAAGCGGATCGAAGATCTATCTCTAGCTGACGAGGTCGACGAGGCAGCCCTCGACGCCGCGTACGAAGAGCTCGAAGAGTTGGACCCGAGTACGTTTGAAGTAAAGGCAGGAAGCATTCTTCACGGTCTAGGTTTCAGCCAGGCAATGATGCAAAAACCGACCAAGGATATGAGTGGTGGTTGGCGGATGAGAGTGGCTCTCGCTCGAGCTCTGTTCGTGAAACCGCACCTGCTGCTACTCGACGAACCAACGAATCACCTCGATCTCGGTGCGGTTGTCTGGTTGGAGGCCTACCTCTCTACGTATAACCACATCCTCGTTATCACGTCCCATTCGCAGGATTTCATGGACTCCGTGTGTACGAATATCATGGACTTGACGATGAAGAAAAAGCTTGTGTACTACACGGGCAATTATTCGATCTACGTTCGCACGAAGAAGGAGAACGAAGTGAATCAGATGAAAGCATATAACAAGCAGCAAGAGGAAATCGCCCATATCAAAAAGTAAGGCACCCCGCTGGGCTATCTACTCAATCACTAATAAACTCTCATTAGGTTTATCGCGTCCGCCGGTACATATGCCAACCTCGTGAAACAAGCCAAATCAAAGCAGAAGATTATCGACAAAATGGAAGCCGCAGGCCTCATAGAGAAGGTCGAAACACCACGGCCCTTGCGCTTCCACTTTGAGGATATCCGCAAGCTCCCGCCTCCTATTATCGCCTTCAATGACGTTGCCTTCTCTTATTCGGGAAAACGGGAAGATTACTTGTATGAGCATCTGTCATTTGGTATTGAGTAAGTGACATTTTGCAATCTACGTGGCGGTTATTGCTTAGCTCACACTGTGATACGAAGCATGGACTCTCGCATCGCCATCCTGGGCGCAAACGGCGCAGGAAAATCTACCCTTCTCAACCTTATCACTAGTGTACTGCAACCGCGCGAGGGGACGTTATCCAAGCATGCCGCTTTGAAGCTAGCGAAATATTCACAACACTCCGCCGATCAACTTCCATACGATAAGTCGCCAATCGAGTATTTCCAAAGCATATTCGCCGAGAAATATCCTGAGAAAGACTTACAGGTGTGTGTTTTCTAGCCTCCTAACCACGCGGTCGTCTCACGCCGCTTACCCGATACAGGCATGGCGGCAGCAGCTAGGCAGATTTGGTCTATCTGGCTCACATCAGGTATCTCCTATCAGACAGCTGTCTGATGGTTTGCGGAATCGGTGAGAACGCTGATCTCAGAGACTTGACCAGAGCTGATCCATCAAACCAGCGTTGTGTTCGCACAGCTGGCTATGGAACATCCGCACATTCTTCTCTTAGGTATGCGGCATTATTGCTTCGGCAAACAATGAGTGACGCTGATCCCCGTCGCGTAGATGAACCCACCAACCATCTAGATATGGGTTCAATTGATGCCCTCGCTCTAGCCATCAAAGACTTTGAAGGAGGCGTTGTGATCGTTTCCCACGATTTCCGTGCGTATTTTGTGGTCCTATTGTCAAAATTTCCTTCTTGCTAATGTTTCCATTGCATGATCAGGGCTCATTTCGCAAGTCGCCGAGGATCTCTGGGAAGTCAAGGACAAAACCGTCCGCAACCTCACAAAGGAAGATATCACTATCATTGACTACAAGAAGAATCTCATCCGACAGAGTGAGTATCACTTTCAACGATTGTCGCGTGTGCGTGACTTAGATTCGTATAGGTCAAGTAGCGCTTGAGAAGGCAAAACTTATCAGCAAAAATGCAACAAAGGGAAAGGCATGATCTAGATTGACGGATCATTCTCTCCAGCCGACCTACCATCCACCGCCTGTCTGTGAAGTCGCCTAATTCCCTTTTATAAACATCCATTGCGTGCATACATACTTTCACAACTTCCAAGTAGCGCCGATCCTCTTTACAAATGTCACAATTGGTTTCTCCGACGGCAAGGTTGTAAATCTGCCTCTTATTTTTCCGTTGGCGGATCGACCGGAAGATCTCTGATCCTATTCGTACGCACGAAATGTGGGTTCTCCGAGGTCTGATGCGCACGAAGACTGATGGAGAAACAATGCGCTCACCATGAGGCAAATGCTCTGGCGATAAACTTAACTCAATATCTAGGGGGTGACCCAATCCCGACAGTCATTCTGCGTCATATAAGCACTTAATTCTTTGATCCATAAAACGTGAACGGCATCACATCAGCGGCTGCAGATGCTTCGCAATCAACTCGGAAATGCGAAACTCGCCGTTGGACAGATGGCTTCACACTGATACGAAACCCTGCCCGGGTCGAAAGGAGGGGCGTGGTTCCCTCTCCTGATGGTTGATGGGTCACGCGTAAAACGGCACATGAACGCTTGAATTTGAACCCGCGCCACCGAGGTTTTTTTTTTTGGCTTTCTTTTTTTTTCTGATGTTGTTCCGAGGTATCTCATCAGTCTCATCAAGCGCACTGTGATATTATTAGTCAGCCAGGACCACATGCACCATTTACTGACTGCCGGGGAAGGCATGCGGCACGCATTTGATTCGGCATGACAGCTCACGTTCTGAAAGGCAAAAAAAAAACGGACCATCTGTCGTCCAACCAAACAGCCCAAAGTGCGAATGACGCGGAGTCCGATGCGGTGACTGAGAGGGGGCGACTAAACATACCCCGATCAAACCGTTTCGGAGCAAAACTGTCGCGCTCGACCGCGGAGCCCTCGAGAATCCATGCTTGAGCTTGGGTAGACGCGTGGAGGTATCGCTGCCGACTCAATACAGTTGAAACGTTGATCTAGCAGACCTCGGAAGTTCAAGTGTGTCTCACCCCAACGTACGCGTGTCGTTGTTTCCAGATCAAAACCGTTGGGGATCAGTGTGTGGAACGTACCTGCAATGGATATATTTTGTTTGTAATTGGGCGTTGATGTAATGTATGGAGCCAGAGGACAACGTGCCGCGTGACATTCTTTTTGCTTCCTGCCCCATGCAGAAAACGTGCCGTCGAGATGGGCGTGGTGCATTCTGTATCATGCTACTACATCGTTCAATTGACCCGTCGTCGAGCGACGTGAGAGCGTGCTCTCAAGATATCTCCCTTTGGACCGCCGGGATTGAATAGCGAAGCATTAAAAAAGCCGCGACGACCGCGGGTTGGAAGCTTGTCAAGGAAGCCACCGGTGTTCTTGATATACGCCTGAAATCCGTTCAAATCGATGGACCTGAACGCTTTGGTCACAAAACCTTGATGCACGGTATGAATGACAGTGAGAGAGACAAAGAGATAACCACTTTGAGCGACTGGTACATATTTGGTACAGAAAAATGTTTGGTATAGGGGTATCGTAACACATTTAATCGCTTGTGAGACACGTTTAGTAGCAAAAGCGTACTGGGCGCCCTGTATTATAACCGTGAGGTATCAATAATGCTGTTCCCGAAAATAATAACGTAGAACATGTTACATGATTGGAATGGTTCCAACCACGAACCATACCGAGATAGCAATTGGTACTTGTGGAATAGACTAACCTTTACTTTCCGTGACACACACCAAGCAACCGAGGCGAGACCTTGGGAACCGCTGGCGACCATAATTTGACCGTGGAAAAAGAGAGGGGCCATTGACACAGCCAAGCCGGAAGAGGGGGCAGGTTGAGGACATTACTGTGGATACTAGATAGGCGATACGGTGCTGGGAACAGGGACCTCGAGTGGTCGGCCGTAGTGGACACGCATTGTAAGGCCGAACAAAGACGACGGTCGGCCGGCGGAACCTTGGGAAGAGCTGGCAGTACCATGGTGCCGGTAACGGCTTCCTTGACCGAAACGCTCTGGACGCTCTCCCAGGATAGTATGGATGGTGTTCCAGAAGATGGATAACACCGTAGTGGATAAACGCTGACAACATGGATACAAGCACGTCGTCATGACACCACCGAGAAGCTTACCCCGACAAAGATCAGGAAGAGAAAACAAATACCCCTATATTTGCAGGATGGTTAGTTATGAAAATGTTTATGGATCTAGAAATGACAGCGGATCATCTTGGAAGTGAAGTGCGCAGACCGGAAGTGTTTGCCAACGTCAAGCTTTTCACACCACCAAGGCGATTGACAAACGGGGTCTCTAAGACAATTATCTCCACTGATAACAGCGGGAGGGAGACGAAAGACTGGCACCATCGACTCTGAGGCAAGATTCAAGTAACAAGATCGTCAATCTCGCCCGGCGCATTTGACAGTCAGTACCGGATCTGGCCAGCATATACAGGACGTCGAGCACGACGAACGAGGGGAATATGATGAGAGCTAAAAATAAGCCAACCGCCAACTCTCATGTGGTCAAGCATTATTGAACCTACCAGACATGATTGCCTAAACTGAGGCATGATAATCGATTTCGCGAGTAGGCCTGGAGAGAGAACTGAAACGTAACTTCAGTGGAGAAAGAACCCGTTAGGTTGTGGATCAGTCGCTGTCGCCCCACAAACAACGGACCCCACATGACAGACTCGAAGCACCTCATGCAAGCCAATTGGTCCCGGACTGGACATAATGTAGCATGACTACTTAGTACTTAATAGAGAACAAACCTTCCGAGTGCCCAGCTCATTATGTAAACCATTGGTCCCGGCGCAAATCCAGAACCAACAAATCTGGGGTGATGAAGTCCTTGTTGTAACCTTGGATACACGTCCACCTGAATGTCTCTGCGCAACCTCGACTGAGGAGACAGAGATAACCACTCTGAAACCAACGGAGTCCGGGGATGAACAGACAGCTTGCACATATTTGGGCACAAGGAGTGTTGTTATCATCAAGTACCGTATTGGTACCGTGACATGATAATCGCTAACGAACGGGTATCTGGATATCTCAGTGCTGAGCCGTCTGGCGCGGCAAGAAAGATGTAGAGTGTCGATGTGATCCGCGAACCAGGTATAAACCGGATGGAGGTGATCATCAAACGACCGTGGTTGTTTTGGAGTAGGTTAAACCCGGTTTTGCGTTACAATGTCCTGGGAGTCGCCAGCGGGGAGCGAGCTAGTACTCGGCTGCGGGGGTTCCTGAGGAGAACTAGGGGAAGCGGATGTGGTTGCTTCATTTTGAGCCTGAGGAATGGGGCCAGGACCCTGAGATGGAAAGACGATGTACTGCTGGACTGGGGGACTTTGAAGTGGCATCTGCGATGAATATGCGTTGTGCGGTTGGGCAAAGAAGACGTAAGGTACTCCTGGCTGTGGATACGCATTGGAGGGTTGAGCAGGGAGACTTGATGGAGGGACTTGTTGTGGTACGCTGTAGTACGGCTGAATAGGAGGGACATTGGTAGTCGCATAATTCTGGTATTGTGCCATGGGTACCGCAACGAACTGAACATTAGGAATACTGGGAATGCCGGGGTTGACAGTATTGGAGACGCTGGTGGAGGCTTCCTTGACCGAAACGAACCAGATACTCCTACCACGCAAGGCATTGATGATGGCGTACCAGAAGACGACATTGTCGTAGATGAGCGCTATGGGCATAGTTATGAGCACACCAGCCGTGGAGAAAACAAAGGGACGTACCCAAGCCGCAGGCTACGAAGGCAAAGATTGACCCCAGAAAGGAAACACTGCAAACTTGATTGATAGTCGGAACACCTGTAAACTGGTGAATTTGCTTCGTGTTTTGGACATCATTGGCGTGCGTACCAATCTCGTTTGTAAAGGCAAACAAATTACAATATGCATATCCGAAGAGAGAGAGGATCGCAGTTGCTGCCCACAAAACCCACAAAAAAACTGGTGTGTAATTTGTCAATGTCAGACAGTCGGAAACTGACAACGGACCGTCACGCACAGAACCAGATGAACTCAAACAAAATCGTGGAAGTGAAAACACGATCTGGACTAACTCCCAAAATCAAGCTATTCATACCGTCAGGACGCCTGACAATTTGTGACAAACAAAGAGCCTTCACTCACAACAGCGGAAGGGTGACAAACGTCAAGCATGATGAAACGAAAACGATCGGAGTGTAATCCCAACCAAGAATATAACGATTGCTTTCGACGTAGGCACCCATGCCCAGTGTGACGAGCGAAACTATTGTGATGAGGCCTAAAAATGGGTTAGTCAATTCTTCTCGAGTCACTGAACGCTGGTATTTTAGAACTCACCAAACATGGTGATTCTGAACCAATGCAGGAAGGCCATTTTCACTGCCAGTGGGCCGTGGCCGTGGTTATGGTGGTTGAAAACGGAAAAAGTGGTGGAAGCAACCCGTTCCTCTTACTACTACTGGAAATATTCTAAGCTTACGTGACACGCCAGTGAGGCCGCCCAGGTACAAGTGGTATCCAAGGAGGTTCTTCTCCCGCGCTCTAGCCGAGGGCCTCATCATTACTGCCAGTACGAGGTTAACTCGCAAGCAGGTGTGCCTTTCGGCCCACGATTTACTATGATATCGAGTGTTGAAATCGAAGAACCACAACGATGAATACCGAGAAAATCATCATTCGCCTTACAGGCGCTGTCACAAAGCAAAGGTGCCTGCCTGCATATGCGACGACATCTCGACATCTCCTATGGTTCCTGGTCGAAAAATGCGACGCGGCCACCTACGTCGCTTGGCAAGGCAGGCACCTCGGTATCTGATGTTCCCCAAGCAAATGGTATCTACACTCAATCGTCTCGGCGTCAACCTTGGATGATGCGCCGACCACTTTCAGCCAACAGACCAAAATATGTATGTATTTGACATGGGAAATGTCTGGTATCACGATAATCATCGCTCAGGGGGACGGGGCAACTCAGTACCGAGAGCAGGCGCGTTGACGTCACGGGTATCATTGCATTCCCTTAAATAAATCCTAGAACGTGACCAGAGAAATCCAAACTAGGCCTCGTATGGAGAAGGCAAGTTTGGTCGTTGAGGGGCGTGTTGACCTTGAACAGGCATTGGAGACGCGGCCGGGTCCTGGGTAGCAGGGGAAACGGGGACAACCTGAGGAGAGCCGGGGGCAGAGACGTAGGTGTACTGGAGAGGGGGGCTTTGAGGTGACATCTGCCCTGGATACGGCTGGGCAAGGAAGTAAGGGGCTCCAAAGGGCTGGGCAGGGGAGCCTTGCGGAACGACCTGCTGAGGAACACCATTGTACACCTGGGCAGGGGAACCTTGAGGGACGATTTGCTGCGGAACTGCATTGTACATCTGGGGATTGCCGGGGTAAGTGCCAAAATTCTGGACTTGGCCTGCGGGCATAACGATGTACTGAGGTTGAGCGATAGGCCCGGGAACACCAGGGTTGCTGCCAGTCTTGACGATACCCGTAGCAGCTTCCTTTACCGAAAGGGTCCAAATACGTCGGCCACGGAAGGCGCTGATGATGGAATACCAGAGAATGAACTGGTAGTAAAGGAGCGCTGAAGACATGGATGTGAACATGTTAATCCCGTAGCAACAACGACACGCTGACCGCAGACAAAGATGACAAAGGAAAGCGCTTCCATGATGGTGTATTCGATACAGTACTGACTCTGCTGAGAGTCTGCAGGGCGGTTAGTTTATTATAACGGTCGGTTCATTGACTTGCCAAGATTCCCATCCAGACCATACACGGTACATCCGGTAGGCCAGAAGTATACGTAATTCCCGACCAAAGAACCAGCAGTTGCTGCCCATAAAACCAACAAAATAACTATCATTCGATGTGTCCGCGTTAGCGACTCGAAATCGACAACTGAATAACACGCACGGAACCAAATGAGCTCAAATACGATCGTAGACGTGCAGACGCGACTTTGAAGATTTCCTAGAACCAAACTGTGCACACCGTCAAGACGGTGGATGAAGTCGTTTTTTTTTTTCACTCACAACAGCGGGAGAGTGACCATTGACAGAACCGACACAGCGATCGCGAGTGGCGCGAAATACGTGTAGATATTGACAAACCCTCCTAGTACCCATTCCGTGTAGGCTCCAATGCCCAACACGGCGGTCGAAAGAAGAGTAATGAGTACTAAAAACGGATCAGCTACTGGGTCTCGGTAGTAAAACACCAGTCTTAGACTCACTAAAGATAGTCACTCTGAACCAAGGAATGAACGCCATTTTCCCTGGTTATGGTGAAGAGAAAGAAGGGATGAAAGAAAAAAAAACGTCGTGTTACCTGACGTTCAATTCGAGCATAAATTAAGCAGTAGGTTGAAGTTTCTCTGAGTCGAAAACCTACAGCATGAACCTGAGTTCACACTGCCTTGCGTAAAGATGGGCCTTGGCACTTCAACAATGTTGACATAAGATGATGGAGAGGTCAGTATGCAGCGGATACCGTGAATTTCTCACCAAAAACCTGCTAGAAGGATGGTGGTGGTAATTCGCGCTCATTGCTTGCATAATCGCACTCGAAGCTCGGAGGGTGTCCACCACGACCATAAGAATAGGTTTGTCCTCCACTTGTCACGTCAGCACCGGTTCACGCAAATAGAACCGCAGCTAGTACAAAAAAAGAAATTCAGGGCCAATATTTGACGCTAAAAGGGGCTGTGGGTGCCTTAGTGCAATGCGGATCCGGTTTAACCCTGTATCCGCGTCACTCTTGCAATGCTGGACCCAATCGCATTGCAAGGTGAGGCCCAATTGTATTGAATAGGTCGTCACTGACGACTATGGTGCCGCCGCCAAAAGGCTTGGCGAGAAGTTGAGATGACAAATAGCTCCCGAACTGAGCGTCTGTGTAAATCGTCCCCCCACGTGTCATGTCGAGGAGGACAGCAATCTGACTTATCAAACGGCATTTTCCGAGACGTGGACAGGGCCGTACTTTGTCGTCGTCTTGTGCGGTGTTCGACAGGCGCACGCGCAAAGGAGTGCCTGCGGAAATGAGCAGAACACAAAACACCCAATGTGACACGACCTGTCGGCCCGAACAAGGTTTAAATGTTAAAGGCAACTTGAAGAAGGTCGCTTTTTTTTTTCAATTCGCGATGATCGGTCGTTTCAATTGTAAGCATGTGTGACGGTAAAATCAGTTCAGCCACTTGACAAGCAACCATGTACGCACATCCGACCCACACGAGTCCATTCAAATCGTTCGCCAGAGTTTTTTCCGCCGACATTGGGTAATGGGCATCGCGAGTGTCGCGTGGCCTTTTTTTTCTTTTTTCTTTTTTTTTTGAACCTAAAGACTTGGTCGAGTTGCACGAAGCGGACTTGAGGCAAAGGTTACTAATCGCCATTGATACCACTAATCTTGAACCTTTTTTGGGTGTGTATGTATGTACAGACGATACGTCCGCGTCCGCAGCACCGTCGGGAGCGCGAACCCCTTTTCGGCGAAGAAGTGAAGCCACGTTGTCATCAGGGTGCGTACTTGCACGTGGACGTGGGCGCAACCCTTTCCATCCTTGGTCCTTTGGACCCAAGAAGAGCGAGCTCAGACGCGAGCCTCGCGCTTGACACACGCTCGATCGGAAGAACAGTGGTGGCTGCTTTGAGAACCGCCTTTGTGTTGTTGACCATTTCGGATCGTCCCGAACGTCCAACCGCAACGCTCGACCGTCGTCGACGTCTCCTGATCCTAAGTTTTCGGACACGGCGGCCGGGTCCCCGCCACCCCAAACCGTTCATTGATGGTGACTAAATCTAGCTATGCTAACGAAAACAGAAAGTACTTGCACCCGCTCCTGCTAAATCATATTGGCGGTTGATCTGCGTTACAGAACCTGTGCAATGCGAGCGTTTGACTTGGTCTAAATCGACCTCGGCGACGAAAAAAAAAAAAAAGAAAATCAATTGGTAGTCATGAACACTTTTTGATGGGCCAGTTCCTGGCAGGTCTCAACTCTGAATGCCTCGTCCGGGTTGCTAGGTGCACCACCACGGTCATGTACATGCATAAGCCTCACAGAAAAAGAAAAAAAATCCACGTTCATACGGACGCTTCTCCTCCATTCAATGGTGCGACGGCAACTCTTGTGCTTACCTTGGGGACCTGAACCCAAACGCGCACGACGTGAGAGCGTACAGAGGGAACGTTTCGGTTCGACCCATTTAGGGGGATCTTGTTCCCTCAACGCATTTGGGAGACATGCAACGACAAAGAGCTGCAATATCGCCAACGGTTTACCCACCTATGCAGAACTAGGCTCGTCTCCAGGACCGAGCACAGCCTCTTGGGGAGGGGAAGGGAGGGGACGAGGCTGTACCACAGAGATTGATATGAGATTGAGAGTTGCAATCTATTGCTTTCAGCCCACCCCCTCTGACCCCGCCCAGTTACGAAAAGCTGCTGATTTGAATTAGATTCAGCACATCTGAGCCAGGGTCGCCCGTGTTTCAACAACGAGTCTAATTCGGAGAGAAAAGGTGTGTGTGTACATGACGAGACACGACCAAGTGCCGTCTGACACGACCTTGTCTTTTTTCAAGCATACCGAAACCTTGTCCTTGCGGTGCCTAGAAGGACGCCACCATCGTAACCTTACTCTCGCCCTTTCTGATGGATCCAGTCGCCACTCCCACGGGTTTGAGCTGTGACCGAGAAACTGCTCGAAAAGGGTATAGAAATTCTGCGCTCCCGAGCAAGAACGTGTCGGAATGAGTGTGCGAAACACGACAGCGGCCATGCCTTAAACACGCGCAGTGCATAAAAGTGCATTATAAATTTTCCGCGTCACGGCATGGGGGGGAGCACGCATTAGAATGGAAAAGAACACGTTTTCCTTGTGATTTTGCCGCGCATCAGAGAAAGTAGTCTGCAGGTGGACGTTTGGCTGGAATCGACCGGACGTCCTATGCGAGCCGAGAGAGGATGTCAGCATAACCACAAGCATATGAAATAGCAATGAAACAGTTGTCTAAAAAATCTCGTTTTTGGCGATGGGCGGTCAGGTCAACCCCGCATATCGCCTTTTAGGTGAAGGCCAAAAAACCCCAGGATATTTATGTAAGCCGGAAGGAATCTGGAACTTACCGAAGGGGCATGCGAGAAAACCTTGTACTCCTGAGCGAGGTGTTCATCCAGTTCAAGGATCGAAGCAACGTTACCACACCTGTGACAACATTGTGTGACGACGAAAAAGCACCATGACCGGAAATTGATCCTCAGATGAAAGGCCGACATTCGCATGTTCGGAAAGTGGAGGCCATGAACACTCACCGATAACAATAGTTGGGCGCACTCCACACGGTAACAATGGTTCCGTCAAACATGAGTTTGTAACCTTCCATCGCGAGTTGATGGGCGCGGGCGATGAGGTCAATAGCGTTGTTATGAGCAAAGGTCTTGGTAATGTCAGCACCGAACAAGAACCCAGCGCCCCGCGGAGATAAACCCCATCCGGTAATGTCTAGCACGTTATACGCACCGTCTTTTTAGCAAAACGGTACCAACGAAGAGCGAGAAAAAAAATCTTACCATCCGGATCTGACCATAGCAGATCACACATTGGTCCGTCATGAGGCACCTCTTGCTTGCGATCTATAGCACGGATCTAGAGGCGGAGACCAAACAAAAAAGGTTGTGATTGAGCTGAATTCTCTGCGCGTGTTTCGGAGCCACCCGCTGGGACAGACTAATACATACTTGATCGATGGCCTGAAGGTTTGGACTCAGACCACCGTGCACGCAAAACACCCGGCCGTCCACTATCGCACCCAGTGCGAGGTAGTCGAACACTTCACAACACCACCTCCACACGTTCGTGCTCCCGTATTTCCTTTGACATTCGTCGTAAAATCCGTACACTTGAGTGATTTGACGGGATTCGTGGTTCCCACGAATGAGGGTGATCCGTTCAGGATACCGGACCTTGAGAGCGAGAAGGAGCAGGAACGTTTCTACGCTGTAGAACCCTCTGTCCACGAAATCGCCTACGGCAATCACGTATGAGCACGCTCGGAGGCGTAACCACACGAGCACTCTTGCATCACAGAACCCCAGATGCCGGCGACGCACCCATGAAAAGGTAGTTCGTGCCAGGGCAAAACCCGCCTACTTTGAATAGTTCCACAAGGTCATAAAACTGGCCATGTATGTCACCGCAGATCTTTGTTTATTTCGCATTGTCGCCACAAACATGCGTGTGGAGAGAGACAGAGAGAGAGAAGAAGACGAAGACATGGATTGGACGTTCACATGCATGAGTCTTCGATCGGAAACGGAGAGGACGCACTGTCACAGGAGAGTCCACGGGCTGGACGTTGGCTTCCTCTATAAGGATCTCACGGGCCTTGAAGCATAGTCTCTTCACTTGTTCCTCGGATATTGGCTCACAGCGTGTTAGCTGTTCAATTTGCCTTGGAGGCGGACCGAGACGAGTCGTTTCGAACGGGCAACGCAATTGATCGGAGGTACATGGGAATGATGGAGATAATAATGAGGAGCTGCGTGCATCAAAAGGCGTGTAACACACCTGTCGAGGTCGCTGGGCATCTTTGGGTTGATATGCGGACGAGATAGGACGCTGACTTATAGTAATAGTAATAGTGAGGTACGCTCGGAGTAGGTGGCACTGCACTGCCTTGGCGTTCCCAGCCGGGCCGTGATGATCGCCAATCCTGAGACGCGGTCGTTTCACAGCAGTCACCCCCCTTCGATTCTCACACCAACCGCCGCTACTGTACATCAGGCACATTCCAAGGGTTCACATACGTTGGCAGAGGCGGAGATGTATAAACAACATTGTACAGTATCGTGCATTTTATTTGACTATATGGTATGTATATACTTCTGGTGATAGTGATGGAGGTGAGGCCCAGACAAGGAAACGCCCAGAGCGTGCGATAGAATGATACAGAGACACGGATCCACAAGACGAAAACGAAACACAGCAAACGCAAGCTAAAAAAGATGGGTGGCGGGGGGAGGGGGAATTCTGATCCGTGGGCACGACAACTAAGATCTTCCTCGAAGCAGGGCGTCGTGTTTCCACGTTTGGTTGAGCGAGAGATGCGATGTATGGTACGGATAGCTGTGTATGGATGAGGGAATGTACGAAGTCGACAGTGGCGTGGTGGGAATGCTAGACACTGGAGAATGCTGTACATGCGAGACATGAATATCACCACGGATCACTCGCTCGTCCTGGATCGGCGCCAAGATGGGAGGCGGTGAATCGTACCTCGGGAGACTTTGGTGAGTGAGTAGGGAATGGTTGTAGCTCCCGTGGAGGATGTGACTCTGAGAAGACACGTAGCCGTTGGTGAGCCCCGAAGGATCAGGCACTGATTCGAGGGTGTGATACGTGGTGCCATCATGTCTATCATCCTGATACGCGGAGTAGTTGGGTGTGGGCGGACCGGAAGTCTGAGAGTGGGGAGACACCGAGTGGCCAGAGTCTGGGGACGGCGAGCTGACCGCATGGTAGTGACTCGGATACGACTGCGGATGTGACAGATGTGAGATGGAAAGACGAGAAGAGACAGAGGAAAGATGAGCGGAAGAGGGAGGGGAGTGGTCGTGGAGGTTGTCCATGGACGGATGGTGCAGAGCAGAGGGCTGCAGCCGAGGTAAAGGCGATTTTTCGTTGTACGAGTACTCGTACGAGTGATCGACCGTGGTCGTTGGTGGCGCGTGCGAGGATGGGGACACGTAGCCATAGTTTGAATGCTGGGAAGATTCAGTGTACGTCGGGGGGCTGTCGCTGTAGTGAGACGCCATCGGAGACGGTTGCGACGCCATATGCCCATTCGTCAATCCCTGGGAATGTGGCGAGATCATCGGATAAGTGTTCTCTAACGGGGTTGAAGAACGACTTGAGCTGCTTCCAGAGTGCAGGTTGTCGTTGTACATAGAAACTTGGGCAAGAGGAAATGCTTGCACAAGGGCCGGGGGGGAGTCGGGGGGAGGAGGAATCATCGCGTGTTCCAAGGCAGGCGGGGGAGAAGGTGGGTCGCTGGGTAGCCGTTCGGGGGTTACGATTGCCGAAGAAGACCGACTATTTTTTGAGCCATTGGCGCCGACGGCACGCGCTATCGCAGCACGTGTGGCAGAGCTCGAGCTCCTACGAGAGCCCGGAGAAAGATGAATGCGGTAGCTAAAACGGAGCGTCAGCGACACGTCAGTGGCCGGAGGAAGCAAATTCTGGTAACTCCGTCCAGGGTCGAATATGAAGACAAGTAGCAATAGCAATAGATTGATCCAAAACGAAACGGCATGCATGACAGCAATGAACGAACAGGGAGAGAGAAGGATGCTCACTGTTGTTGGAGATTGTCTTGCCTGGAACATCGCGTTTCGCAGCCAGGGAAGGGACACTTGTGGTTACGTTCACCTGTGTGAACGCGAAGATGGCGCGCGAGGTGACCGCTGGTAGTGAAACCGCGCTCGCAGGTGTTACAAACGTGTTTTTTCTTTGGGCCGGACTGCGGTGTGGACTGAGATGACTGGTTTAGGGATTGTGGGGTGGAGGAGGGTGGGGACTGGCTGGAATCGGAAAAGTATTGTGAAGAAGGGTACTGAGAGGAGTAGACCTGCGAGCCTGCGGGGTCATGTTTTGTGGAGTGACGGGGCATTTGACAAGAGTGGAGAATATTTGCAGGGCTGCAGAGACGACGGGATCAAGCCTTGTGGAGGAACAGCACCTCGGAGCGGGTTTATGAGGAAGCACCTGTCAAGGCGGTACGGAAAAAAAAAAATATACGTAAAGCGATAAATTCAGGTGAAAATATACGAAATAAATGGGGTCAACTAACAAGTAAGAGACCAATATATTTCGATGACAGTCATTCGGACCCTGAAATCTGCTAATTCTGTTTGGGGCCCAAAATTTTGGCTTTTCCCGTTATCTGGATCTCGTCGCTATACTCGGCACATGCCGTTCTATACGGACGCGCAAATATAATTTCGGCGCGGAACCTTTTTCTCTCTTGCCTTTTTAGGTCCGGTTCTCTTCTCCATGTGTGAAACGAAACTCATGTACAACAACTCACCAATGGCCGCTCTACATCTTCCTCCACAAAAACGTTTGACAGCTGTGTGTGCACTAGGTCCCACTTCCGTTTCCACGCATTCAATCAAACCGTACCCACCCCATGTTTTTTTCTTCGAGCACGTGACCTGTCAATTGGTGTGTCAAATTGCCACACCTCCAATGGTCGGTCCAGCCCCAGTGGAGAGACCGCTTATGATGATCGAACAGCGGACTGAATTGCATGAATTGCAGCCGTTCGCAAGCGACAATTGCGCGTAACCTTGCGGTGTGCGTATGGCGATTTTCATCTTCTCGTTGTGATCAGGCACGCCAATCCAATCCCCCTCCCCTTTTTCGGTGCCGTCTAGACGTAAACAACGTATCTACAACGTGCGATCATCACCAATCCTTTATTGGCGTGTCATTTCAAAGTACATCTCTTGATCGGTTTGATGGCTGTGGGCCCGATCACATTGAGCCCCGCCACTTTCAACCTTCTTACCATGGAAACCATTCTATGAACTCACTTGATGTCCTCTCGCACACAGCGCCCATCCAAGCCAGCACCAGCCTCTCCCCCTCTCGTAGAAATCGATCGTTCACATTCCATATAAATAATGATAGTGATTGTGACGGACACCCATCCCAGCCTCAGTGCCGCCGACTCTCCCACCACATTTATATCTGTCACCTCTCCAAATCCGCTTGCATCGGCCGATCCGTTTTATTCATATACCTTTTCGCCACAATCAGTTTCCAGATCGCCGCCTCTGCCTCGTCAAGATCTGCTCAGTGTCGCTGAGCTGACAACCCGGACCACGCGAAAACGTGCTGCCCGCCTGGCCCAGCCCAAGAGGGTGCGAACCGCGCGCTTGAGCACTCGAACAGGAAGACCAATTCCGCGTCCTCTTGGTATGTGACATAAGCGTCTCTCGCCTAGCTTGCGCCCCACAGTCGTCGACATGCAGACGCGGCGTTCTCAAGATGCTTTCTCCCACACTCGAAACGACTTGCCACTGCGTCGTTGGCACGTTCACACCCCACCTCTCTGATATGGCCTCGATCAGCTTATAGTGAACCTAAAAAAAGCACCGACCAATGTTCGCCATCACGTGTGACGGGACGCCCGAGGCCTCAGAGGGTGTCGTGTTTGCCAGTCCATCCACCCAGTCGGATCGCCTCGCGTGTGGTTTATCGTCCTGAATACATCTCCACGGGCGTGTGTGCTGTCTGCCAACTTGACATGATCTACTGTCAAGTACGAGATCGAAACAACCCTGAAAGAGTTAAACGACGTTCACCCATCCGTACCTGTTTCTCCACCAATGGAATCATACCTTGTTTCCCTCTCTCTGGATACCGGAACCTACTTACACTGCACCCGTCAGGACGCGCGCCTTTTCGCCTTAAAAGCGCGGTTCAGAAGGCGGAGCGCCACCCACGCCTCGAATTGGAAAACGAGCCGGACACGTGCGGCGCTGCAAGGGGGGCAATGCGACGACGACGTTGTGTTGTTGATTGTTGGCATTGATGCACGACACTGGCCGTCCATGATTCATGCACACCCCCTCTATGGGGTAAGTTACCTGGGAGTCACCCCGTCAGACGCGTCCAACACGACCTGGTAATGGATGAGTCAGTTCAAATCCAAGGAGAAAGAGAGTTCACCAACCGACGTCGTCGACGCCGCGCTCACACGGCCAAACCGAGCGATTTGCAAATACGGTTGCACTCTTTTTTTTTTTTTTTTTCTTTTTCTTTTCTTTTTTTTTTTGTTGACTAAGTTCGCGCTGTCGTTCGTTGTCTTCCTCGAGACGACCAGCGTTTACGGAGCCGCATGCCAGGGTCGCGAAAAAAAAAAGGTCCCTTTTTGCGTATGTAGTAGAGGAGCCGACGACGACGCTAGCAGCTTTTTTTTTCCCGGGCATCCGCATGACACCGGCAGCTGCGTATCAGGGAATCTATGCCGACATGGGTTGATGACAGGGGAAAAAAAAAAGAGAGATAAACAAACCAAATACGAGATTGCATGCAATGAATCTTGTACACGATTGTCTCACCAGAGCGTCATCTGATAGGACCTGAAAAAATAAAACCGAAAGTAAAATAAAAATGGGAGGTGAAACGACTCAAACGAGCACGGCGACGGGCATTCACCGGTCCGAGTATGGACCTTGTTGTCTTAGTTGTGTAGAGCGCAAGGTCTTCATGAAGCGATGCTCGAATATGAACTGCATGTGAATATGAAGCACACCGCCAATGGGCGGGAGAGCGAAGGGGGGAAACGGAAGAATGGCGCAACCAAGGCGCATCGCAATTTGCTGGGACCTGAGTCGTCACCTGATGCGACATGTCAAGCGCACATCAAGCGATCATCGACAACGGGGGGTACGGCAGCTGCCTGTACCAATCACGAGAACGCAGCGCTGCTGGTACGAAATCTAGATGCCCAGACGTGGCTTTCTTTCCACCCCTCCAGAGTCTGTGGGTGCGAAAACGCAACCTGTCGCTCTCACCTACTCTGCGTCAGGACCTGTTTAAATGCGTTCATGCTGCCACGTTCATTGGCTGTCCCATCGTTATCAGTGGAGAGAGAGCGACTTGGGATGACAGCGCGTTACGGTATACTGAAATTTTCCTGCGCTCTACAGCCAAAAAGAAAAAAAAGGAATGTGACCGTCATAATCCGTTAGGTTTCGACCGAAGGTTTGGTTCCGGATTTTTTTTTTCGACTGGGAAGTCACATCATGGCGCAATGGCTGTTCGATTTGTATCCCGTTTTGATGGGGTTGTTTCCCGAAACCCTGGAGCCGCTTCGACATTTGCTGTCCGAGGCACGTAGCGCTGTATATAAATTTCCTCCGTTTGTCAATTCCGATGGGTCAAGCACTTGTAGGACATCCATCCCAGACAGGCAAGGTGAGAAATTGGGGTCGAAATGATTGAGGAATAGTAGCAGGAACCTTGTCGGCCAAGAGCAAGGCACCCGCCAAGCGTCAAGGGGCTGTGACGAGCAGTCTCATGACCTCAGTAAACGCAATCTCTTGGGAATGGTCATGGAACATCTTCTCAGAATCATGCCAGCATGGTTCGTTACTTAGCATATCCAGGATGGCCTATATGTCATGAAAGCATACTCGACAAGTACATGGGAATGAGTAGGTACGGTGGAGCAGTGAAATGAAACGAGAACCTAACATCGAGGTATCATATCAGCTCCCAATCGGCTTCCCACCTCAAAGCCGTTGGTCCAAGCGTGCGGGGCTTCATGTTATGCATTATGACACCCGATGTGGTACTCGCTTTCAGAATCTTACCCCGCGCATCCAAGTCCCAACCTAGTCGCAATAGGAGATTAGAATATGCGAATAGGTTTGCCCATCGTGCTCTTGATGTGCAACGACTTGACGTTTTGCCAGTTCTTCTTCAGTAGAGAGACTAGGAAGTTGATACCTACGAAAGCCGCGTATAAATCAAAATCAACCAGGTCGCGATATGACGCACTTAGCATGACATTAGCCAAGACTTGGTCGTCTGTCATCTGAACGTGGCCAACGGCAACACCCAAGCAAAGCACTTTCTTGAGTTGGAATTTGATAGTCGAGCGGACTTCGGTCAGCTTGTTCGTCAAGTCTTCAGAGTGCGAAACCGGGGTCGGGAACTTGCCAGCTGTAGGGAAGATATGAAGCGCTGCTCGGCAGTCCGAAACAATGTCGTACCTTTGGAGAGACCGGGGCCGAGAAGACGAGGAATCTGTTTGATGAGGGACTCGGAGGACAAGAAAGCATCGTATTTTTTGGCGAGCTTCTTGACGAGCTTTTTGTTCTTGTTGAGCCTAGCAAAGGTCAACGCGCATTCGGATCAGATAAATCCATGCCATACTTCTTCAAGTCATCGACGGACATGTACTCGAGCTCGATTTGCTTGGCACGATCAATGTCGGCGGCATCGGCGAGAATGCAAATGGACATGCGAGGACGGGGAATGTTGGGTAATCTGGGAGGGGTCAGCTCCGAGTGATATGACCAGACGAGGGCGGTCGTTACTTTACAGTTCCAGAGAAACGCTTGTCTCTCTGGGGGTCGTAGTTCTTGAGACCGATTTGGAGCTCGATCGTCTCCACAAAGTTGCGTTTTTTCTCGCCATCGGCTGCAGCAAGCAGCTCTTTGACGGAGCCCCGCACGCTTGACACTGAGAGCTTGCTTCCACTGGTCGTCGACTATGAGATAAGGAACAGGAACAGCTGTCGTGAGCCATACCTCATGCTTTCGTTCTCCTAGCTCTGTTCAGAGATGATACGGGTAAAATAAGGTTTGGGTGGCTGAGACAGATATACAGCGTGACATGAGTCAGCAATGTCACGTGTCCTTCCATATCCAGCATCGTGTCTCATCATGTGACTATCACACGGTTGTCGTTCTAGCTGACTGACTGATTCAGATAGGTTCCTTGTAGACCGCTCGATCTGTGAATGTGGTCGCCCTCCATTTTGTGTATTGTGACTGTCATTCTGTCAAATATCCTGTAATATCGATTATACGGGTACGTCTCGAATCCCGAGATGCCATATACACCACAGCTCACGCGCTTTCCCAAGTGCCATGTCACGACCGGTTGGACTGTATGTGGCTTCGTACTAATCGGCTGAATGTGGCTGATGCATTTCATTTTACAGAGAGAGTGTGTCCGACTCTGACCAAGCCTCGCTGTCTCCACGAACCGCTCTCCTCTCTCCCCCTCCCTTCGACGATGTCGAACCGAGGCACATCCCGCGCGGCCCCAGCAACAGATTCCGCAGGGAGCGCGAACGCGCCCATTCCACTGCATCACTCCGCGACTTGATGGACATGCTCGTCAACGAAGAGTATGAATCGAAACAGACGCGCAAAGTCCTCTACGCTGCATTCGATCGCCTCGAACACGAAACCAGACGCGCCGACGCAGCCGAGGCGCGTATAGACGAAACGGTACAGCGCGCACGGGCTATCAACGACGCTAGAGTGTTGGCCGAGCAGCAAGCGAAGCGCGCGCAGCACGAACTCGGGCTGTACAAGTTGCAGCTGGACAATGCCCAGAAGGAAATTCTTCGTGCGCAGGATGTGCTCAAGGCTATCGAGGCTCAGCGCGACAAAGCGGAGGCAGCCGCTGTCTCTGCTGACTCAAAGGCGCGTAGGTTGAAAGAGGAGCGGTTAATAGAGTTGGCTCGAGAGGAGGGTCGTCGACTGGGTTTCGAAGAAGGTGTTCGCCGCGGTAGAAGATTGGGTTATCGGGAAGCGTATAAAGTGGGAATCGAGGATCGACATGATGATATGCGAGAAGACAGGTTACTCGAAGCCCCGGATGGACCAGAGCAAATCGAGGTCTTACAAGAACCCATGCCCATCCCTCCACCCACCGTCCCCTCTGTCCCTCGAACTCCTCCCGAGGTGCATCGCATTGAAACCCCAATCAACTCCTCACTTGAGAGTCAACGTCACAACTCTCGCTCGGACAGTAGGAGTACCATTAGGCGTCCACAGGACCTAGTAATCCCGCCTCCGCCAGCGACGGAGTCGCGAATCATCCCCCCTGGTATACCATCTATACCCACACTCAACAGCCAGTCGTCCCGGCACCGATCTCAGCCATGGCCGGGTCCCCCTGCCGAACCGTTCAGCAGACCCACTTCTGTTCGGAATTCACCACCGAGTGCACGTGCTGAATTTCATGATCTGCCGGACAACTATATCCCAACTGTAGATGCTAACTATCGTATCTCTCTTCCACCCCCCCACGAATTGAAACGCATTCCTTCCCCAACGCCTTCTCAACAGACATTGGGACAACCCTCCGAGAGAGGCCACGACAGAGGCAAGAGTCGTGACTATACCTACGACAACTATGCTCCTCCACGCAGGGGTTCTCCAGACGACTCGCTGGCCTCTGGAAAACAATCCGCCACATCGACCATTTCTCAGCTTGACTTGGTTGGCTTACCGAACAGTGCCAAATATCGGGACCGTTCCCAGGCCGGTTTGAGCGTCATCCACGAAGACGCAAGCATGCGGTCGGAACGAATATCAGACTACTCACAAACGGTTGCGTCCACCCCCCATACAGGGCGCGATACACTGGGAGAAATGAGGAGTAGCGAAACATTGCGACGGGACCGGAAAGCGAAGCAACGACTTGCGGATGAGTTACGATATTCTGACCCTTCAGAGGCCGAGCGATGGCGACGACAATCGGGAAGCGTACGTTCTAGAACGTGGCTATACTTTTCAACTGACTTGCCCCTCTTCCCTAGTCACGTTCCCAGCAATCTCGTGATGGACCTCCGCCTTCCAGACATGTCCCATCCCACATCACAATACCAACGCCGCTTTCGCCCCCCAGAGTAGAGCAGCCAGAAGTGCGACTCCGACGGTCAGCGTCCGAACGTCAGGGTCGCCCAGATGCGCGTGGACACAGAGATCAGCGTAGACCTCTCTCGTCAGATAGTTCCGTCCCTGAGATCAGTATCGAACCTCCGGTAACTACCTCTCCCTGTCCCTTTTCGAGCCCACTAACGTTAGTTGGATGAAAACGGTAGTCAAGGTCCCCATCTGATGCTCCATCGAGGGGACTTGGAAACCGCCCCAACGATGGCTTGTTAAGTCCCGACCACGCCCACCAGCCTCTCCCGATTCCTGCGCCTTCAGGAACAAACGGCCGCAATTCGCCGGTCATCCCTAACACCCCGCATTATTCCGTGCCACATCAAGCAAACCCGCCAGGGCACATCTATGCCGTTACGCCAGATAGGCAATTTCCTCCCGGTTTCATCCCATCACCATCCACCAATGGCTCTTCTCAGGGCCGCTCTCTACCACAACATACTGGGGGTGGCCCTGGTCTGTATAGATCTGTATCTGAAAGAGACGCCGGTCGATCGAGGAGCCCAGTCTCTTTTTACGCGGCGTCACCTGCCCCTGCTGGCATGTATACTGCGCCGCCCATCACTCGATCTGCGACATACCACGGCAATTTCTATTCTCAGAGCGCTGGCAGCAATGCATCGGTGACGTCGGAAGGGCAAGGGCGTCGCAGGCATGATAGTCTCAGCGCCAGCGCTGGCATGACACCGAGGGCCCGACCCGTCCAAACAGCGGGAAGCGCTGACAGCGGCCGCGACGCGCGCGTGTCTCGACGACAGTCGAATGCCTCGTTGGGGTCGCAGAAGTCGCGGCAGCCGTATTCGCGGTATGACCCGAACGAATACGTCGACGCGGCGTATCTGGCGAGCAATGACTCGCTCGTGGACTCTGTCACGGGGGCGAACACAGCTGCTAACAGTGGTGGTGGGCCGATCAGAGCGGTGCGTGTGCAGGCATCGCCGACGTACATGTATGCGACGCTGCGGGACGAATGAGTAGAACGTGCCCGTGTGCGTTTGTCTTTCTATTTTTTCTCATTGTTGCTTCAACACGTTTAGTTATTTGCTATGTTCAGTTGTTGCATGTGTGTATCTCCCACCGATCTGTATGTACAAACGTAGTACGTTAGAAGCCGCGATGAGCAAGTAATTCATGACCGCAAATACGTCCCACGTTCGATGCCGTATCAGTGGTACGTTGGGTCAGCTGGACATGAAGAGATAGGGGGCAGTCTCGTTATCAGCGACACTTTCCCCCGCCCCATGTTTTTTTCTCACTCGACGGTGTCTACGACAGCGATCTCACGCACCGTCTTGGGAACAACGATCATCGTATACCGTAGGAAGAAACACGCGATCTCAAAGGTTATGATAGGGGATATCGATCGTATCATCCCCGCCGGTGTTCGTAAACGGCGACGACGATAGGATGCCCACGCGTGTACGTGAGCGCGTGTGCGTGAGTGCACGCCAAGGTGATCGGGAATCTCACTTGCGATGGGCGTGCGCGCGCACTGCGCAGCCCGAGGTAGAGGATACCCATGACGTGTGTTTTTTCTTTTTTTTTTCCTAGAAACCCACCCACCCTTGCGTCCCTTCGTCCGGTCTCCGACGTGTTGAATTGAACGTGATAGATGCGGATGCGGGTGGAATCCGAGTTAACCCCTGAACCTGTCGAGTCTAAACTTGACCAGGGTTGACTATCATGACAAGACGAGGGAGGCAAGGTTGTCTCGATCGCAGCGATCGTCTACACGTGTACACCCCGTCCTCCCTTCCCGTGCGGTGCTCGTAGTGCATGCGTGTCGCTCTCGCCCGAGCATTGCGTTTTTTTAGGGGGGTGCCTGGGGCCTGATGAGGCGTTTCGCCAAGATGTGTCTGTCTTGGACGTCTGAGAAAAAGTCGTTGCCCCCCCGTTCGGGTGCGTGAGTGAATTCGGAACAAGGAATAGAGTAAATAAGGTATGGGGGGGCGCGCAGGCGGTACCGATCGCTCGGCAGTCCGTCGCACCCTGTCTCAGAGAGACGTGCGTATGTACGACATAAAATGGATCATGATCATGAACACGGCACCAGGGACAAGGGACGAACAACACAACGACGAACAACACAATAACACACACACCTGAACGCCGCAAAAGCGTCCGAGAGCCAACATGAGCCAAGGCAACTGAAGCAAATCATCATCGCCAGGCACGCGCTCGTCGGAGCCTATGAACGTCGTCACGATGCAACAAAGGTGCGCGGCACGTACCGGTTTCAAGTTCCTGGCCCTTCCGATGAAGAGAGTCGCAAGGGGGGGCGGGGGGCGGGTCAGACGTACATCCTACGGCCCTCGGGTTGATCCATGCTGGCGTGTGTTGTGCCTTGCGCACGCAACCCACGGTGCCAACCTGGGTGACGTGTGTTGGAGTACGACCATCGACCATTAGCATCAATACGAGCAAACACTAGCTCGGCCTCATCAAGCCGAGTAGGTCTCAGTTTACACATCTGAGACATCGTAGCTAGTATATCTACTCGACCAGAAACGGGGGGCGAATAATTAATTCTTGGTCCCGCGCCCTTACAAGGGCCCACTCCGTCTGACCTAAACGAAACTGAGCGCCATATCTCTTACATATCGCCAAAAACGTGCAATGCAGGTCCGCCCGGCCAGGGCAACTTCGATCCAAGGCTATTATTGCTCGTCGTCCCTGAGCGTCGTTCCATTTTCGATGCGTTCCCGTCACGATGTCGGACTCTACGACTTGCTTCAAGCTCCTCCTACCCGTACCTGCCATGCATGCATGCATGCATGGATTCAGGCTGGCAGACCAGAGCGAGGAACGCATGCTCGAACCCTGTGTGTCTCGGACGTCCGTACTGCCACTGTATCGTCTCCCTACATATTTAGAAGCTTCCACTCACAGTTTGCTGGTGACCTTCTCTTTACCCCCTGACGCGCGATTCACACCTTCCTTCAAAGCCTCTTCACCGCAGCAGCAGCCTTCGACGCGGATCCGCCATGCCGACGAACGACAAGCGACAGCCACGATCCAACGTAGCGGGTAGCCTTGATTGAACGCACCCGCAAAAAAAGGCAACCTTCGTCGTACGCTTCTCCGGCCCCCTTCACCGTCCCTTGCATTGCATTGCATTGAATCGCGCATCAACATTTCAACACACGTGTTCTCGGCGCACCGGTCCTCTCCCCAATTGCAATTGAATGGGTCGAGGTCCGAGGAACAGAAAACAACGTCTTCCCGTCTTCCACGGATGCAGGACTGGGGTTTTTCATTGTCGGAAGTAGGTGCAGGCGATGTCATCTTCGTTCTTCACATCAGCGGGTAAGCTGGTGCGTTCGTTCCAGGGACATTGGTGTTTCGTCTCGTGGATCGTTGGCAATCGAGGAACAAGACGGTATCGATGGCGATGGGACGACCACGCGCTTTGCCTCGGATGTCCAGAGCCCCCCTGTCTGGCAATGTCCCCGTAGATCGCCCGGAAACATGTCTAGCGACCGTAGCGCATCCGGGATGCATGACGGTGTACAACGCACGCGGCCCAGCAGATCCACACCAATCCCTTCATTAATCCTGAAAAAAAAATGACACCCACACATCACCTCCGCGCCAGCCCAAATCACCATCACCTTCACATCCACCGACGCATCTTCCCCCACCAAGACCTACCCCCCTCATCCTCCCCCTCTTCTTCCCTCAAACGGACCGCATCCCCCGCCCGCCACGCCGCGTCCGTGTCCAAATCCACCTCCAGCAGCGGTACCAAATGTCCACCCTTCTTCCCGAGCACGACCCGCTCGTACGCCACGTATCCCACATACAACACCACGTACAACACCACGCCGACGTACGTCGCGACCACGTTCTAAAACCAACGACAACAAGGACCGTCCGTGTGAGCAACAGGCAGGCTTTTCAACAAGACGGCCACTCACCCGCGCGCTAAACGGTTGGATCTGGACGGCCGAATACCCCTCCGCGATGAACAACAGAAGCGCGAGGACGACCACGCCGACGGGCAACAATGGGAACAACGGCTGCGTCCAAGGCAAATCAGACAGGGGTCGTCCCTGCGCGCGCCACGCCGCTCGGAAACGGAGCGAAATGAGCCCGATCGAGCCCCAGACCAGGAGGGCGGATATCCCCGTCAGGTTGAGCAGCCAGGTGAAGACGATGCCTTGGCCCCAGATCGTGGTCAGAAAGGCGAGAAACGACATTGCCAGAGACATGCTGCGAACAAACGCGTCCGTGTGTGACGCGCACCTCAAACGATGGAGGAGGTGCTCACAGTAATGCAGGAATGGGAACGCCATGCTTGTTCGTCCACCCAAACAGTCGGGGTGCTTGACCTGTTCTAGCCAACGCATACAGCATGCGCGAACTCCCATAAAAGGCCGAGTTGGTCGCAGACAAGACGGCAGTGAGCAGGACCGCATTCACGACGTGCACAGCGGCACCAAAACCCGCACGTTGGAACACGACCGTCAGTGGTGACGCTGTCACGTCAGAGTCTATGGATCGGGCACGTGAACGTTATGCAGACGTATCGTCAGAAAAGTCTTACTGGAAGCCGCCCTGAGCAACGTCGGATCTTGCCAATTGATGCACAGTCCGATGGTCAGAATGGTCAGGACATAAAAGAGCAGGATCCGGACAAACGTCGCCTTCACCGCACTCGGAACTGCTTTCCATGGACGCGCCGACTCGCCGGCGGCGATAGCGACGAGTTCCACGCCCCCAAAAGAGTAAAACGCGTACACAAACGTCTGTGCAAAGTTGGCAAATCCACCGATGAACGCTTGTCCGTGTCGAAAGTTGGCAAGGCCCTGAACAACTTTTAGTTTTCACGAGGGGGAAACCGCACGCGTGACGATCACTCACGGGCCCTGGATGACCTTTGACGCCGCCGCAGTCGTAGATCAAGCCCACGATGATGAAAAGAACGATCATGACGACCTTGATGGACGCAAACCAGTATTCCGATTCACCTGTGCGACGCGCGTCAAGCCTGCCACGAAACACCCAGCTCGGAACGTGTGTCCACACCGTAGATCCGAACGTGGATCAACTGCATCACGAATATCGGCACGATGATCACGAGGGCCCATTGCCAAGATTGCACTCGAGGTGCCCAAAACTACACCAGAGTCGCACGTTCGGTCAGCAGCGCACACACGCCACTTGACCTCGGTAGAAGGATTACCTGTAATATCACGGCGGACGCTGTCAACTCGCTCGCTGACGGAACTCAAGTGTCAGGTCTTGACCACGTGCGCGCGTACTCACGTATAGACAGACTCCTGTTGGCGAAACGTGAGCCGGCATGCAACACGGACGAACGAAACACGACGGACCATTGAAACCAATAATTCCAACCTACGAACAAGAGTCAACCATCCAGCTCGGTAAACGCGAACGACCAAGAAGAAAGACACATGACATACCCAGCGTAAATCCGAGCGCAGGCGATACGAAGCGGCTGCCAAACACCGAGAACGCACCTGAGACCGGGAACATGGCCGCCATCTCACCTCTGGAACGAGGGACAACAGTCAATGCTCGATCGTCTCTCTATCCAGAGTGGCAAAGCGAACGGCTCACAGCGTGATGACGACACAGTACACGAATACGCCGACGACGAGGTAGGACAGCAAGGCGCTGCCTGGTCCTGCGAGCGCAATAGCCTCGGATGGGACGAGACGTGAGCTTCAAGTTAAAAGCAAGACTAGAACCACGATGCTCACCGACCCGGCACTCAAAAAGATGCCTGTGCCAATCGTGCCACCAATGGCTAACGACGTACGTTCGCCGTCGGGACAGCTGGCAGAGTGGTACATGGAACGACTCACCGATCATTATCAAATGTCGACTCTCCATAGCCCGTTTGGTTTCATTTTCTGAACCCCCGGTCGGGGAAAAAATTCCCCGTAAACTTAGGCCTCGTTCTTGCGTGGCGGTTACCGAGAGTTGCTGTAGCTCTCCATCAGAGTCTGTATCTTTTCCTCTTGCTGAAAAAGACATGGGTCGCTGATAGGACGGTGGTCAGAAGAACGAGCGGGGATCATGCTGGTTATTCGGTATTAACGATACCCATGCCATCTCGCGCAATTCCGGCACTATTCCATAACAGGTCTCGAGAAGACTGGCGCCATCAGTTTCAGCTTGACTCTATTAAATTTCTAGTTGGAGTACGGTTACAAATTTGGTCCCGCCAACAGGGTATATAGACGGTGTCGTGACAAAAACGAGCCGATAATAGTAACAGAGATTCGGAAAGCGCGTCGTGAATATGGTACACCGACAAACTATTAAGAGATTATAAAGATATTAATATTCCAGAGGTAAAAGCGAGAGAGGGAGATACGATATAACATGTTCACAACGGGCGTAGGGGTAGAATGGGTGCTCATCAATTGCGGGGGTGGAAGAAAAGCTTGCACTCCATGGCGGCTGGGAAGATGACCTAGAGGGACAGTCAGTCAGTCCAAGTCCACTCGACCAAGCGTGCAAACCCACAAAGGCGTCCTTGATCTCCATGCTCCTCTCGTTGGTTTCCGGGGGTGCCGCCACGTTAAAGTTCCTAACCAATGCTGCGACCGTGATTCTCAGCATCTTGTAAGCCAAGTTTATTCCTCCACATTGGCGACTTCCCGTCCCAAATGGCATCAAGTACTGCGCCATCTTTTCAGTGGCGTCTGGTCCCTGAAGCCATCGTTCGGGAATAAAGCTATCTGGGGAGGGAAAGATGGTGGGATCACGGTGTATCGACCAGCTTTGCGTCGCGATAACCGTTCCTGGAGGCAAGGCATAGCCCATCAAATCAAATGATTCGTCCAAAGAGCCGTTCTTGGAAATTGATGACGGGACAACGCGCTCTAGGTCGCTGGGCACTGCAGTATACAATCGAAGACCTACGCAATCTGAATTCTCTGCCCGTTCAATATAGCCAAAGAGGTGCGTTACCTTCTTTAATAAACGCGTTCAAGTACGGAAGCTCCTGAAGGACAGTCGAGTCTGGTACGACGTGGCAGTCAGGCATAGCCTGGTCGAGCTCCGCTTGCAATTTGCTCAAAACGTCCGGTCGGCGAGTCAATTCCCAGAACAGGTATGACAAGGAATTGGAGGTGGTGTCGGAGCCCGCAATCCTTCAAATGACAATTAGACTCTCGGCAACCTTAAAAGGAGGAAAGGCGTACATGTGTCCCATCAATTCGGAGATAATGTCATGGTCCGGCATCTGTTGAGCAGGCGAGTACTTGTATTCCAAGAGGCGCTGCAGTAAAGTGATCCTCTCCGAATCCGAGGCTCCACCCATACCTTCTTTGGCGCGCATCTCATATACGCGGGCGCCGACGAACTAATGACCCGTGAATCAGGGCTGGGGACGACAAGGGGATACGAACCTCGCCAATGATTTTATCCGAGTCGCAAATCTGGCGCCATCGGCGGTTCGGAATACGGCAAACCAAGTTCCACAAGCCACAAGGCATAGTGCTTCGCTAAGGGAAACCGTCAGCCGGCAGTACGAATCTCGCAAGTTGAACTTACGACGATCCCTCTCTTTGGAAAGTCAGATATTGCGGTGGCGATTGGATCCGACCCGCCGTGGATCCATTTGCTGAGTGCGCCTTGGCGATAACCGTGAGAGGACGAGATGATGACATCGACCATAAAATGACGGAAGAGAGCGAGGCACTCGAGGGGATATTTACCACCAACGTAGTCGAGACCCTGAATCATGTCAGGATGCGGGAAAGAGAGGATAGACTGCCACCTACGTTGACAAGCTCCAACACGTGGTCATGCGCTTCCGCCTGGAATAGAGCCAGGTTCGCAAGGGAGTAGTGCGGTGCATACCCCTTGCGTCGCACCGCATGTCCGACATGATCGAGCGTCGTCATTCTGCGATCAAATAAGTACACATACAGAGATGCAAGTGGTCGTTCCTTACGCATGGTTGTTCTCATTCCTATTCAAGGGATCGGTTAGTGCGAGCGGCGGCGGTATGCGCAGGAGAGGCACCCACGTAAGGAGACTCTTGTAGAACTTGCTCTTGTCGAACTTGTGGATCGAGTAGACGCTTCGCATCGACGTGATGTCCTTGAATATCACCTTGTTGGGACCGACGCGCACGACGGGGCCGTATTCCTCAAACAGCCGGTGATTGGTCATGCATTGTTGGAGACGGAGGACGTGTGAGGTTATCCAGAAATCGGAGACCGCCGCGTACCAGGGACCGGGTACAGCGCTCAGGGGAGAGAAGTAGAGCTGGTATATCGCGCGGGCGGCGGCGTATAAGACGGCGAGCGAGACGAGGACGAGGACGAGGTTGTGGGGTATCCATGAGAGAGAGAGGGCGGCAAGGGTTCCTGTCGATTCCATAGCGATGGGGGTGGAGGAGAGGAGAGGAGGGGGGACGGTGAAGCAAAGGAAGCGGTCGATGGAGTGACAGTTTATATGCCATCTCCTCGGACGTGTGACAAAAGCATATCATAACAACTTGTCACGGGGCAATCGTAAATCGTCTTTCCAGATCGGGGGGTATCCCAATGGACATACAACCTCACCAAGCCCGTGACACACGGTGGCCTTGCACGCTAGCCGGCCAGATGGTATTTCGCTCGACGCCGCTCCAGACTTGTCCTTTACCAAATGCCAATGGTGACCTATCGTCGAAGTAAAAGGCACACAACCAGTCCACATGGCATTGCGGGGCGCGTCCCGAACCCTCGCCATGCCTAGATTGTCTAAATTCGAGCACAGAATTCGTTCGGGGTAAATCAGAATAGAATACGTCAAATCACCGCAGGAATGCTCACCGGTGACCTCTGTCCCCAAAAAAGGCGGCGTTAATGAACTCGCCCGCAAGGCACCGAGTTCCTTGATCGATTTTCAGAGCTGCAAAGGGACGAGTGTTCTTTTGGAAACAGTACCAGCACAATGGGACTGCGACTCCAGATCAATGACCCACGAGTCTTGCCAGAGATGACGCCCAATATAGTCCTTCCCCAAGGAGACCAGACGTCCAATTAAGAAAAAGAAACGTCCGTGACGGAAGATGATACATGGCAACCAAGATATGAAATATGAACGAGTGGCGGACGCCGCAGGTATGAGTCGACAAAAGGCAGATCCATGCTCAAAGAAAAAAAATACCACCAAGGTCTCGACCGATCGGCAAAGTTTCGCGGAGGAATTTTTGGACATCACGTGACAAGTAATCCTTTGCGAGTCACACAGTTGCCTCGCGCTGAGCTTGAAAACTCGGCCGATCCCCCATCGCTCTTCGCTCAGCCATGCTTGGTTGACCAGGCTTCTCCTTGATCCTCCGCTAACCCGTGCACTACACAAACATGGCATCTCCTCGTCTGACTATACTATCCTTGGCAATCTTCGCTCCGCTGTCTGCCATTAAAACCGATCACACGAACATGGAAGGGACACGCGCCAGCACCGGATCTGCCTCGTTCTCGTCCGTCTGATTCAGGGAAAAACCGCCGACGGTAAGATCATCTCTCCGCACTCAATCGCCCCCGGTAGTCCCCCCGTCCGCGCACCCTTTTCATCGACCGCCCTCTGCCTCATGTAGCCTCGCCCCCATCTTGCTTCCTTTTCCAAGCAAACAAGTTACTCGATCTTCATCGATTGGTCACAGTGGCGTACATTTACATCTGGTCCGTTATCCAAATTCTCCTTACACGAAATCTCATCAAAAAGCGCCACAGAACAATACGCGCTGTCTCCTCGGAAAATGCAGTACAAAAAAAACGCCCAGCCATCACATGAGATCCATGCCACCCTACCGACCGCCACGGGCAAACCCGGAAGCACCCCCCGGACGGCCTCTTGGCTGCCAGCCCTAAGACCAACAGTACCGATTCAAACAGGTCTCGCATACCCCGCTCCTCGCCTCGCCTGCTCGCTGACGTGCACGGTCAACTACGGCGCATGCCAGGCAAGCCGGCCAATCGGGATCGCTCTTGGCGCCCGCGGTAGATGGGTAGCCCTGCGTCGAGATAACAAAGGTCTGGTCGAGCATCGACTGGATTTGCGAAGAACTGTACGAGACTTGAAGAGTACCAGTGTTTGTCACGGCCTTTTCGCCAACAGGTGGACCGCCGTTGGCGAGATAAATGAGCAGGGGCGTGGTGTCGTTGGCGTTCGTCACGTTGCACCCAAAGAACGTTGGCCTTTTTGTGAGGTTGTGTGCTGTAAATCCCGAAGCGGTCGTTGGCACAGAAGGGAACGAGTACGCAGACGAGAGCGACTTGACCCGATTTTGTGCATTCTGAGGACGGGTCAACGATCATATTCTGCATACAGAACAGCAACGCACGATCAACGCGCTCCCATCAGCGAAATTGTTGGTGTTTGCACTCTGTAGAGCGTCGAGTGAGCCGAGAGATAGCACTGTTCAAACCACCTACAGCGTCGATTGCCAAAATAGTATCCACACCACGCGCTTTCACGAGCAAGGGTTGAAGCGGAACGTTTTCTCCGTCTTCGCCACCATCCACCAATCTCAGATCTGTCTGGTTGGACGAAACAAAAGTCCCAGATGCGACGCCGTAAAACGGGTTCGGCCACGACGCGACATCAATTTCGATGCTCGACTCGGGCAGGAGCGACTCGAGCAACGATATCGCGTCTTGGAACACGGACGGCAACGAGCTCTACAACGGTCGTCAGACGCTTGCACAGGGGCAACGACGACGCGAAACAAAGGGGGACGGACCGTAAAGTTGACTTCGTTGAACAGCTCGGACGAAGACCCGGCGATCAATGCGGACTGGTCATAGTTTGTCACGCAGACACTGTGGTTCGTCGTGCCGAGATACTTGGTCGGCGCGAACGCGGACAACATCGGATCAAACGAACCCATCTCGTCTGTTCATTTTCGTCTTAGCGCGTCAAGACACACGGCAAACGGACAGACGACACTGACAGACGTTGAACTCTACAATAGGATTCGTGGGCGGCGGAGCAGAATTTTGACCTGGGGCGAGGAGATCTGTGGCGATGATTGGAAATGGTATTCCGTATGATTTGAACGATGCCCTGATGGCAGGTTGTTCAACCGCTATCCTCACTTGACAGTCGAGCACTCACGTTTCCGCCACGGACGACCACAACACCCCCGAACCATGGATATACGACTCGTCGAAAAAATTGGACGAAAACGTGCCATTGGCGAAATGCCTCGCCAGCGCACGTGACCAATAGTCTGCAAACGTCACCACATACCCCGCGTCGTACTTGCCCTCCAGTTCCTCGGCCAGATGATACAAATAGTCGATGTCCGTGAAGGGATTCCCGCTCGGTGCATACAGACTGTAATCCGCGTTCCATCCGCCCCACGTGTCGTTGGCAGCCTTGGCATTCGCGTAGCCAAAAATAAGCTGCTGTATCGTCGGGAAGTTGGCTTGCGCGAGGGACGTCACGAACCACGCGCCGCCCGACAGCCCTGAGAGGTAGGTTGCCGCCTGGAGTAACCCCCCTATCCCGGCCTTGGCCGAGCTCGCGTTCCGCCCGTCCAACGCGTTCAGCACGCCTGCACCGAAGATAGCGGCACGGTATCCCCCGCCGCTCGTGGCGATCCCCAAGTGGGGCATCTCTGAGCTCGACCCGTTCAGGATGTCGGATACGTACGCGGGGAGGGTGACTTGGGTGGCTTCGACGTGGGCGAGGTAGGTTTTCCAAGCTTCTGGGAGGACCTGCGATTGGCGCGCGTGCACGTACGCGGATTCGGAGGAGGAGAGGGATTGGTTGCCGGTTAACCCTGCCATCCGAACGAGCGTGAAGCCGCTCGGGCAGGCTCCTGCAACTGGCTTCCACGCCTGCGAGGCAACACTCTGCGCTGCGACAAGCCATACTGGCAAGGACAAAAGACAAAGCCAGGTGGCGACGTTGAATGCGAAATGCCGCACCATCGCTTGAAAGAATGGGAGCTGGGGATGAAAGGGAAGTGAAGGTAATCTGCCTCCTTGGCTCACAAACTTATACGCTGGAAGGCTCGCAAGCACGGAGTAATCATTGGCCGTTGCTAGCAAACGTGGGTCGAGCGAAAGGATCAATCCCGAAGTCACCAGGCCTGCTCCGCACGTTGTTGTATACCTAACTTTATGTCGCATCAGAAGGCGCAACCAATTGGAAAGAGTGAGCGCACGAATATGCATCCCGACGAAGTTGATCGAGATTACCACCAAGCGTAGAGACATGTGGTCTGCCCGACAGCACCCGCCCTCTCTGGCAAAGCAGCGCCAAAAATATGGACTGTTTGACAATATACATCACATGGTCGGAATTTTCTCACAGATCGCGACGTACCTGCATGATACATGAGCACCCGCTTCGCACAAAAATAGGTTATATGCGACGACATTTACCATCGCAACTTCTTCGAGGTCATTCTCGAAGACCTCCATCATCACGCTCCTCAACGATGTTGATGACATCCTATGGGTTTCTTAGGCGTCGTGGCGCAGCTCGTGATTTGACCACCGTAATGTTTTTATTCTTCGGGTCTTCAAACTAGTGCAATCCGAAGGTGTTCGTAGTAAACAGTGTCTGAAATTCTTTTCGTGTCCACAGCTTTGGCGCATGGATGGTATCCATTGGCGTTGAATAAGGCAAGCCTGGAAGTTGAACATGTTGCCTTGGCACACCTGTGAATCATGTTGACGAGGACGCGGGTATGAGTTCCAGCAAGGATCGCATGAGCTAGACAGTAGCGACTGTGCCAGTGGTTATTGAAGCCTATTAGAAGACTGGGTTCTGTCTATTTGCGGTCGACGTCCCAAGAATAGCTCAGAGTTGCAGGGGCATTGCCTACAACATGAAACCTTTCGTGGGTGTCGCGTTGCTCATTGGCAATATCCAAACGAACTGAAAAGACTTTGGAAGCTCACCAGCACTTTTTCATCAAGTAAACGTCCGCCTCGAAGACCTTGATTGAAGTTCCTTCTTGTGCGACTTTGGACATTCGGAACCAACTCGGAACCAAGTATGAAAAAGTTCACACGGCTCTTGCAGGGATAGTATGACAGACCACCAACTGATCAACGTCAAACGAAGTTCGGGAGTGTTACATAGAAGCCACAGTACATGTATTATTACCAGTCCGAGTGCAGTCTACATATGATGCTAAGCCTCTGCAACAGCATGAACGGACGAAAGGGTACCATAAAATTGAGAGCAGAAGATCAATCAAAAAACAAGGATACCTGTCTAATCGTCTGCATCTCACTCTATCCTATTGAACAATTCAGCTGTACCAGACAAGTGTGCGACCCGCGCACACGTCGCATGAAGTGCAAGCAAAAGTGGGTGAGGCGGCGGCAGCTTTTCGTTATTCGAGTGAAGATCGACAACCAAAGAAATCAACGCGGAGCCTGGCGGACCCGGAAGTTCTACGAATATTGACAAGGTCTGGCTTTCTGAGAAAACAGACTTTGTAACGGTCTGTCTGTACAGCGTCAGGCGGTGTAAATGCGTGAACAGCACACCGTTTCAGTGGCTTCAAACCAAAATAAAGTTATTGAAATTTTGTTGGACTTGATACTCCAAGGATAAGATATTCCAAACTTCTTGGATACCTGATTCTCGGAATTTGCCAGTGGACTCCGAGGATCCAAAGGAGGCCAGCACAGCCAGTGCACCACCAGCCCACCGAATCGAAGTGAATATAAAGCTCAGCAACCGCTGATAGTAACGTACCTTGTTCTCATGTCCCTTAGGGTCAGTGGGAAGTGTCCTTGGTTTACCGATAATGTGGGTCGTCTCAAACCCACCCAAGGGGAGGCATTCGGAGTCTACTTTGGTCTGCAAGGCCACACAACGATCGCTTGAATACTCATTAGCCATGCCGGCCAACGGACAATGTTTTGTGCTAGTTGCGCGTACCTTCTGCCTGGAAGCTTCACAATATTCGCCGGTTATCTGCATTGCGTCTTTCGCCGTGTCCTCCAACGAATCAAACGGAGGATGAGAAGGAGGTGATGATGGTTGTGGGTATGGGATACTGGAAGTCCGAACTTGAAAGCGAGTGGTACATCACTGTTGAATGAGAAAAAGGCAACCAAACGTATACAAGCGCAGAAATTTGTCACGACAAGGTTCGTCGTTCAGGAAGATGACTTCGTGCGCACGCCTGCACCTGGTCAGCGTTACGCGGGCGGTATCGCCGAATATCGGTTGCGAGTAGTAGAACTCAAGGAGGTATCCGACAACTCTGGCAGAGATGGGAGACGTGGCGATGGCCTTCAACTCATCACTGGCGAGACGTGGCTCTCCATGTCCGGCTCTTTGGTCCTTCATTTTATCACGGCCCCGCGTTGAACAAAGGAATTGCCAGTTGCGGAGCTCCCTTGAATCCAGATCGAAGCCGCGTCGAACATTGGAAAGTCTTTGTGGAATAAAGAACGAACGTCATCCTTCCGATGCTAGCAGTATACGGTAGTCGTGCAAGTTCTACCTTTCTACTCAGCATCTCATTTTTTTCAGTATCCATTGCGATGGAAGTCCTGGGCGATGTCACGGCTTGGAGGATTTGTGTCTGCACATTTTACGGTGATGATGCCCTTGTCCATTTTTGCACAGGCGATCTTTTGTAGTATGATTCGCTCCTCAAGGGAAACATACACTTATCTGTAAGCTCAGAACAACGGTGTCATCGCGCTCACTTGTAGTGCATATCGTACAATCCCAAACCCAATCCTCGGCGACGTGACTTTCTCTTTGCAAGCGTCGTCGTCTGGACCGCGCGTGCTCTCACTTGTCGAATACACCCTGTGAACAAGGATGGCACCCAAATGTTCTGGAGCTCCAGGGAACGGAGTGACGGAGTATCTCCATTAAATAGCACGAGCACGCGGTCTGCGAACTCTCCGTCTACGTGGCGCTCCTGGTCCATTCCAGGACATAAAGGATTTCCTATCTGCGTTGGGTTACATGGATAGCCTCACCCATCTACGTCTTGATAACGCTTTTCCTCCTTGGAACGAGTCCATCTCCAGTGCCGCATTCAATGCATCTCCGAAGATTAGACTACCCCATCTTTCTCAGCTTTGGATCAGTGGACCCATTTCAACGGCTACTACATTGTTGTCTAGCTTGGATTTTCCGTTGAAGGCAGAAGTCCGGCTTTACTCTAGGTCCGGGTCCTCCTTTGAAGATTCTACCTTGTTCACTTTGGTTCTCGCACACAGATACACCAGTGTCATGTCCGCAGATCAGGAACTGTCCGTCCCTCCAATTCGTTCTCTGGTCATCGAATTTATTGAGGGGAGAGGAAGACTTACTTGTAGTACAGCCGAACGTGGTTGCGACTTCGACGATCTACCTGATGAAGATCTGGGTTGGGATCACAATGTTCCTTTCCAGATCACCTTGCCCGATTCATGGCACGACAACGAACACATCATCATAAGCGACATCTGCCACGCTTTACCCCTGGCGCACGTTCAAAATGTCCACGTCGTTGATTCTCCAGACTTGCCGAACTTTTGGAAGTGTGCCTTTGGACATCTTCAGGAGCTACGTTACATCAAGCGGAGTGGAGGAGTTATGCCCAATCTTGCTTCAATACTCGTCGTCGAACCCCACCGTGGTTTTGCGGAGAACCGCGTTGCCAGATTTTCGCTCCGGCGTTGGAAGTGTTGGAGTTGTACGACATCGTGTTTTCCCTGTGGTACGATAAGGGTAGGATCGGTCCCAACGAGCAATCTCTACGCAAAGCACTCACCACCCGCGAGGACCCTCGAGTCCAACTCATTATGAATGATTGCATCGAAAAACCGGAGGATGAACATTCTGAATCGGAAGATGAGGACGATGATATTTATAATGAACTGTGAGCTCAGTCGAACGTAGTGAAACGACCGTATTATGTACCTAATGAACTGTGAGCTAGGGTACATGTCAGTGAGGACTATAACGAGTGTAAGTAATTGCATACCTCAGCCGAAGTAGTGAAACAACTGAGGAATGCGTCGAACTAAACGAGGGTGTAGTAGGGACTGACATGTGTGAATAAAGCACTAAAAAAGATAAGCTAGTTGTCTATGTACAAAACATAGCGTGTGTCAACAATTTACCAGTGCCAGTGTCATCATGGTTGTCGTTGCCGGCGGTATTAATGCAGACGTTGTGGTTCTTTTCGTCCCATACCCGCGTTGGACAAAGGAATTGCCAACAAGTTGCGATGCCCCCCTTAATCTCATCGATTCAAGCTATGTACATGTACATCAAATCCAAGAGACCAACCTTTATCTTTACGGCAGGTCAATTTTATCCCTACTTTCCGCAAAGCCTGTCAATCAAGGTCGACTGGGGGCAATTCTAGGCAGCTCCCCACATTACGAATTCAACCCCTGCCAGATTAATTCATCGGGACGCTACAATATTCTCAAGACAGAACATCAGGTCGGATCATTTGTGGGGGACTCGGACGGTGAGATTGCTTCAATGCTAACCAATCTCTGTTTGTGTTCAAGGTGTCCATGTCTTTTCACTGGTGCCATTCCCGGTTGACTTCAGGAAGATGATTCCTTCGAGATGTGAGTTCAAGTGGCTGAGCATCTGTTCCGAACCCGTTCGTACCAGTGACGACCGTTCGCGCTGTTGACGTCTGTCGCTCCCTATTCCTGGACGACATCTTTGTGAGACAAAAAACGAACCATGTATGTACTATTGGGACCCGGACGCTGTAGCGCAGAGTTAAGACTCCAGTCGTAGTTATACGAGACTGGAGGCAAGGTGAACGAACGGACGCGTCGAGTATACGCGATGTCCGTAAAAGGAAATGTAAGAAAATAATAGAAAAATAACTATCTACAGTAGTGTATGTTATCCTTCCGATAGGTGTGCGGGTTCTACGGTAGCCATGTCACGACTTCCACAGAAGCCTGTGCCTGTCTGGAGATTACTGGAGATGATTTTGACTCACGCATTCAAGGTGTCGGTGGTTTTAGAGGATTCGTGTGTTGCGTGTTTCACAACGACCATCGAGGTTTTTTTATGTAGTATGATTCACTCAAGGGAAATATTTGCTGATTTGTATGCTCAGAACAACGGTGTCATAGTGTTTAATTGTGCAAATTGTGCCACCGGTCGAAGGTGCTGCGTTTCGGCGTCCTCGGCAAAATCTCTGGTTGTTTCCTCGTCCTCGGCAGCGTGACCACCTTTCCTCTTTGCAAGCGTCGTCGTCCTACACCTTCCAAGAGCGATTCATCCTAGCTGCGGCCCTGTAGCCGCGTCTGCTTGGGGACATGCTCATGCCGGGCGTGTTCACATTCTGTTTTACGGCGTCCATCAGAGTTCGGGGTTGCAGGGCTCGTTTGACTTGTTTGGTTAGCCCTAAGCCGACGAAGTTCGGCGCAGTTTTGGCTGCGGATTGGTCGCAGTGGTGTTGAACGCGAAACTTGCTGAAGAGAAGAATGTCTAGCAGGTGGCCGGGGGCGTACAAGTTTCGAATCAGGCTGAGACTTCGGTTACTTGTGGAACGTGACTAAGACCTGGAATTGGATTCGGAAACAACCGAGTCTATTCCGGCTAACAACCACTCTTACTTGCTGAGCAGTCTTGCCCCTTAAGTGTCTGTACTGGCTAAACTGTGTTGTGAGTTATCAAACTATGCGAATAGTCATCGTGGTGTGAATGCTGACCTCGATTCCAGTTGTCGTGCTCTTGTCCCTCGTCGGAAATAATAAATATTGTTGGCAACAAACTTCAGGGGTAGTTCATCTGCACCGTTAATACGACACGATGGATACCGCGGCTCTAGCACTCATCGAAGAAAATATCATCAGGCAAAAGGTGGTGTTGTCGAGGCTCTACACTGAAAAGAATTCCTTTTCCTTCGTTTCACGTCTCGCGAACGAGACTCTGGCCAACATTTTTATCCAATGCGCTAGTGACGACCACTATCACGGGGACCGGTACTGGAAAGTGCTGCCAGGGTGGTTCAACGTTTCTTACGTTTGCCATCGCTGGCGCAATATTGCTCTGGACTGTGCAACGCTTTGGACATACATCACCATGATGTCACCGCGCTGGATAGAAGAGTTGCTGGAGAGGTCGAAAAAAGCATCACTGAAGATACGAATCAACATTCCAGACTCACATGACACTTCACTGTTTGTAAACTTGGCCAAGCGAACATTGGACCATGCAGAACGTATCCAAGATCTCCAACTGAAATTCCCATCTGGATATGCAGATCAAATTTTTCCTAATCCCTCCTTGCGCGTACCCCGTCTACAAAACCTGAAAATGTCAACGTCTTATATCTCGACCTCTTCCTCACTCGTGCCATTTGATGGAGATACTCCGTCACTCCGTTCCGTGGAGCTCCTTAATATTCGGGTGCCGTCTTCCTCGTTGAACACACAAGGTCTCAGAACTCTCCATCTGCATTACACTTCTGGTCCGTTCCAACAGGACATGAAAGACTTCCTATCTACGCTGAGTTACATGGATAACCTCGCCCATCTATCGCTTGATCACGCCCTTCCTTGCTGCCGGGAGTTCACCTTCAGTCCTGCATTCAATGCCCTTCAGAAGATCAGACTACCCCAGCTTTCTCAGCTTTTGATTGCCGGACCCCTTTCAACGGTTACTGCTTTGCTATCTGGCTTGGATTTTCCGTTGAAGGCAGAAGTCCGGCTGAAGGATCAGTACGACCATCACAACTCCCTTGAAGATTATACCTTGTTCACTTCGGTTCTTGCACACAAATACACGGGTATCATGTCCACAGATCAGGAACAGTCCATCCATGCAATTCGTTCTTTAGTTATCGAATCCACTATCAGAACGCGAACACTCACTTGCAGTGCATCCGAACGTGGTCCTGATTTCGACTATCCACGCCTGGATTGGAATCGCAGTGCTCCCCTCCAGATCACCTTGCACGATTTAGGGAGTAGCAAAGAACACATTGTCATATGCGACATCTGTCATGCTTTACCCTTGACCCACCTTCAAAATGTTTACGTCGTTGATCCTCCACACTCGTCGGACTTTTGGAAGCGTGCCTTTGGACATCTCCAAGATCTACGTTACATTAAGCTAACTGGAGAAATTGGGAGGGTCATGCCCAATCTCGCTTCAACACTCGTCGTCGATGGGCTTGCGGAGAACCACAACGCGGATCAGATTTTCGCTCCTGCGTTGGAAGTGTTGGAGTTGTATAACCTCTCGTTTCCCGTGTGGCCCTATGAGAAAACGTTCGGACCCGACTTGCAATCACTTCGCGATGCGCTCGTCACCCGCGAGGAGCGTCCAGTTCAACTCAAAGTGGATCGCTGTTATGAAGACTCGTCAGAGGAGGATAAATCTGAAACGGAAGATGAGGGCGACTCGGATGATAGTTACCGTTGTCCTCTTGGTTGTTGCCGTGCATGCAAACGCTGTGGTTCGTGGTAGCATGCTGTACAAAGGAACAAAAGTTGATTAACAAGCTTTCTCTTAGCTCGATGGTGAAGCCGGACAAGTGGATGCAACGATCCTTGAAGCGAGATGTTCAAGTAACCCCACATCTGTTCCCCGCTCGCACCATTGACGATCTATCTCTCCATTCCTGACGGACGTCTGGAGAACAATTGACATAATGTCTGAGGACTTAGCACAGTCGACTTATATCAAAGTAACTTTAAACCTGTGATTGACTAAACGATTGCCCTAGCTTTTATCTTGTCAAATGGATGCCCAGACACCGACCCCCAGGGCCAACGTGAAGAGCCATCCTGCGTGTGCACTCTTGACGATCACTTCCCCGTTGGTGTTTGCTGTGACACTGATGCCGAGCGTACTCCCAGACCAACAATATCGGTCGAAACAACTTGTGCACACCCCACTCCTCGCCTCCCCCGCTCGCTGCCGCGCACGGTCGACGATGGCACATGCGAGGCAAGCTGGCCATTCAGCGTCGGTCGTCATGCTCGAGTTTGCAGGGTATCCTTGCGTCGCGATGATAAAGATTTGATCGAGAATCGCCTGCGTGTTCGACGCGCTCGAGAGGTGGGTGACCGTAGTAGGTATGTTGGTCAGAGGAGCTTCGCCATTGTGAGGCGGACCGCCGTTTGCGAGATATATCAAGAGAGGGGTGGTCTCGTTTGAGCTCGTCGTGTTACATCCAAAGAATGTCGGCCTCTTTGTGAGGTTCTGTACGACGAATTCTCCGGGGGATGTTGGTACAGGGGGGAACGAGTACGCTGGTGAAAGCAACGCGACCCGATCTTGCGTAGCCTGACAACTGGTCAACGTTGAAAACTCGGAAGAGAGAGTGAACTCACAATCAAGGCGCTCCCATTGGCGAAATTGTTAGCGTCATTACTCTGTGGTGTGTCAGGATGGTGGTGACAGAATGGCTACCGCTGTAGTACTCACGGCGTCAATCGCCAGGATGGTGTCCACGCCGCGAGCTTTCACAAGCAAGGGTTGTATCGGAATGTTTTCTCCGTCCTCACCTCCATCTACAAGCATTAGATCCTTCTCGTTAGACGACAAAAAAGTCTTTGAAGCGATGCCGTAAAATGGATTCGGCCACGATGCAACGTCGTGTTCGATCCCATTCTCGGGCAGGAGCGAGTTGAGCAACGTAAGTGCATCGCCGAGGGTAGACTTCAGGTTCGTCAGCCAATAATCTCGGATAGTAATAATAAGCGTACAGTGAGGTTGACAGTATTGTACAGTTCGGAGGAGGTGCCGGCCACCAGGGACGACTGGTCATAATTCGTAATACAGATGGTGTTATTTGTCGTGCCCAGATACTTTGTCGGCGCGAACGCGGATAACATGGGATCGAAGGAGCCCATCTCGACTATCCCTCTGGTCAGTGCCAACAAACAGTAAATGATCGAGGTATACTCACAGACATTGAACTCGAACAAGGGGTTAGAAATGGGTATATAGTCCCCGGGTATTATATCCGACGTACATTGTCCGGGAGCAGAGATGTCGGCAACAACAATCGGGAAAGGGATTGAATGTGACATGAACGATTCTCTGGTATCCATTCATCAGTACGTTGTTGCTTCGCCTGTTCCTCAATACTTTGGCACTCACATTTCGGCGACTGATGACCACAGGATTCCCGCGCCATGGGAAGACGATTCATCAAAGAAATTCGATGGGAATGTGCCGTTAACGAAATGCCTTGCCAATCCACGTGCCCAAAAGTCGGCAAACGTGACGGCATAACCAGCGTCGTACTTTCCCTTCAGTTCCTCGATCAGATTGGTGATGTACTCGGTCACAATGATGGGGTTGGAGCTAGGCGCGTCGATACTAAAATTAGCATTCCATCCGCCCCACGAGTTGTCGGTGACACTGGGATTAGGATATCCAAAAACGAGTTCCTGTATTGTCGGAAAGTTGGCTTGTGCGAGCGACGTCAGAAGCCATGACCCTCCCGACAACCCAGCGATGTAAGTTGCCGCTTGAAGTAATCCTCCCATGCCAGCGCTATTTGAAGAAGCATTCCTCCCGTCCAACGCGTTTAATACGCCTGCACCGAAAATAGCCGCCCGGTAACCTCCGCCGCTCGTTGCAATACCGAAGTTTGGGGTCTGCGAGCTGGATCCGTTCAAGATACTGGACACGTACGAAGGCAAAGTTGGGCTCGTCGCTTCGACATTGGCAAGATAGGTTTTCAAAGCTTGTGGAATAACCTGCGATCTGCGGGCTTGCACGTAGGCAGCTTCGGAGGTAGAGAGGGATTGACTTCCAGACGATCCCGCCATGCGAACAAGCGCGAAGCCAGCGGGACAGAGCCCTGCCACTGGCGTGTATGTCTGTGAGGCAACGCTCTGCGCTGTGACTGGTAGCCCAGCATGCAACGACAAGAAGTAAAGCCAGGTGGCGATAACCGTCACGGTCTGAAACATTATCGGCGTAAATAAGAGGAAGATGGAGAAGGGAGAATAGTGTGTCACTATTTTCCCTCGATGTTTCGCCCTTTTGTTCCCTTCAGCTTGCATTGCCGTGATAGCCCATACACAGGGACGACAATGTAAACGAGGCGGGCATATCCAGAGGCACTGCTACGCGCTAAAGCTGCAGCCGCAACAAAAACACGGACTAGCGTGACATACTTGGCATCAAAACGCACGGGCAAACCGATGAATGAAATGGAGTGCAGCCGGTGAGAACGTGGATGTAGCGCAGCCGAGCAGCGGGGCACATTGATGGATGAACGTGTTGGCGGCATGAGGCTGGTTTAAAGTTTGTGTGATATGCCACGTTTGGTCAGACGTAAAGGTCTGGAGATACTACTTACACGCAGAACTCTTGCTGAAGATTACGATTGGTCCATGGAGCCCTGTTCATTTCAGCATCTCTACAGATTGAAAAAATAGTGGGTCATCTGGCAATTATATGGTCAGCGTAATTTGCAGACGGGCTGATCATAGTACCTACTGTTTAGATCGATGGGTGCAGCCGAAACCCCACGCGCTGCATGCGTGAATGCAGGTGGCTTCGGATACGGCAGTGGCTGGCCTGTCGGTTACAAGTTGAAAGTTGACTTGGGCGCTTAAGACAATGTCCAAGACGCAGGATATTTCGCACTGGTAAAACGCCACGACGGCACGCGTGCAATGTTCATGATCGAAACCCATTGCCTGATCAGTGCGGCCCGCTGGCAATGATACACCACATGGTAAGTGACTCAAAAACCGGCTGTGGGAACATTGTTGAACATGTCTGCAACTAACTATTTTTGGCCCTGCACATGTGTGCGCTGTGCAGAAGCGTACAACGTGATGGCCATGAGTTGTCACACCGAAAGACCACGAGCTCTCAGGCGGCAGCTGTGTGTTCACGGTTTGAAAGTTCGTTTTGTGTCTTCTCCAGTAACTCGATGCCATCTCTGTTGAACCCGTCAGTCGGCGACGCGACTGCCATTATGCAACACTCACACCTACAATCAGTAGGCTCGGCTGCGATTGTGGCCGAAGTTACCCCAGATCGCGATGGTGACCGGTGACTGACCACCGTCTGCATTCTCAGGTGTGTGTGTAAATAAGTTTGATCAATGATATCGTGTACGCACAGCACAATCTGCATACATGTCTGTCCATGGTCCAAATTATCCTGTACAATTCAAACGCCACCTGCCATCACAAGCGTCTTCTGACCCGGGCCCTCGGATCATTAACGATCGAGTGGCCCTTTCACCGAATGCTAGCACTATGGCCGCATCACAAGGTGGCCCAAACACCAATCGCCGCGGCCAGCGCCAAAATCCATCTTACAGCTGGAGTGCCGGTGGCTTCTTTACCGCCGTTCCCGTGGCCCGTACTACTAGTAGCATTCCCGGACCAACAGTAGCGATTCATGCAGCTCGCGCACAAGCCAGTCCTGTCCAAACCTGCTCTCCAACGCGCACGGTCGACGACGGCGCATGCCAGGCAAGCTGGCCACTCGGGGTCAGTCAACTGGCTCGAGTTTGCAGGGTATCCCTGGGTGGCGACGACGAAGGTCTGGTCGAGCATGGCTTGGATTTCAGAAAGATCGTAGACCGGTTGGGTCGTAGAGGTGTTGGTGACAGACGTTTTGCCATCGCGTGGAGGACCGCCGTTTGCGAGATATATGACCAGAGGTGTGGTCTCGTTTGAACTCGTTACGTTGCAGCCAAAGAACGTCGGTCTCGTGCTCAGATTTTGTGCAACAAATTGTGCAACAGATGTTGGCACCGGAGGGAACGGGTATGCTGCTGGAAGTAAATTGGTCCTATTTTGCGTAGCCTAGTGGCTTGTCAGAGGCGACGACCCGTATGGAATTGGTGACTCACGATCAGCGAGCCCCCAGCAGCGTAATTGTTAACGTCAAAGTTCTGTAGACTGTGAATATACTATAAGGACAGTAAAAATGACGTTGTACCCACACCATCAACCGCCAAGATCGTATCCACTCCCCGAGCTTTCACGAGCAAGGGTTGTAGCGGAACTAATTCACCATCCTCACCACCATCCAAGACCGTAAGATACGTCTCGTTGGTCGATAAAAAGGTGTTCGGTGCGACGCCGTAAAACGCATTCGGCAAAATCGCAGCATCAAGCTCGATACCTGACTCGGGCAGAAGCGAGTTGAACGCAGAAAGCACTGGACCAAATGCAGAATTTAGAGTATTCTAAAGTTCTTGAGCGAGCGATTCGCAACATCGAAGGGTGAACCTACAGTCAAGTTGTACTCATTGAACAGCGCAGACGAGCCTGCAGCGACAAATGACACTTGGTCATAGTTTGTAATGCAAACACTGCTGTTCGTCGTGCCCAGGTACTTGGTTGGCGTGAAGGCGGATAGCATTGGGTCAAAGGAACCCATCTCGACTATTTCGCATTGTCAGCGTCAAGACCCATAAACACACAAACGATGAGTACTGACAAACGTTGAACTCGAGGAGAGTATTCGAGATTGGTACGAAATCCTCGTTATTGAGTATATTCGATCTGTTTTCTCCTGGAGAATAGAGGTCCGCCACGACGATCGGGAAAGGCATGGCATATGTCGTGAATGATGGACTAATATCCATGGCTCAGTACATCGCCAATGTAGCTTTACTCAACAGAAACTTACGTGTTAGCGATTGATGACCAGAGAACGCCGGCGCCATGAGCATAGGATTCGTCGAAGAAATTGGATGAAGATGTCCCATTGACAAGATGCCTTGCGATTGCACGCGACCAATAGTCTCCGAATGTTGTAGGAAAACCAGCATCGTACTTTCCTTTCAGTTCACCAAGCAGATCGGCGAGATACCCGGCAGCGGTGACTGGATCGGAGCTCGGAGCGTAGAGGCTGTAATTAGCGTTCCATCCGCCCCACACATCGTTGGAGATGGTAGAATTAGCGTATCCAAAAATGAGTTGCTGTATCGTCGGAAAATCGGCTTGTGCAAGAGAGATCGCGAGCCACGCTCCTGCAGACAACCCTGTATGATAGGTAGCCGCTTGAAGTAATCCACCAAGCCCGGCGTGGTTTGATGAAGAGTTCCTGTCGTCCAACGCGTTCAGTACACCTGCACTAAAAATCGCCGCCCTGTATCCTCCTCCGCTGGAGGCAATTGCAAAGTTAGGGGTCTCTGACTTGGATCCGCCGAGGATGTCGGAGACGTATGAAGGTAAAGTGACGTTCGTCGCTTGGACGTTGGCGAGGAAGGTTTTCCAGGCTTGCGGAATGACCTGCGATCTGCGATTCTGGACATACGAAGCTTCAGAGGAGGAGAGGGATTGATTCCCAACTGAACCCGCCGAGCGGACAAGCGTGAAGTCATTGGGGCAAGATCCGGTCACTGGCGTGTACGCCTGCGAGGCAACACTTTGTGCTGCGATTCCCCATGCAGGCAACAATAAGAGGTAAACCCATGTGGCGACAATTGTCATGATTGGCAATATCACTGGCCACCAATGAGAGCGGGGAAACGCAGGGGAAGGAGGAACGCTGCCCCGCTAAGTACTCTCCCTTATGTCCTTTTCAACCGTTTCGCGCTCCATATCAAGCGAGATTTTGAATTTTGAAACACAAACAGCCGAAGAGCTGTCAGAGCTGGTGCGGCGGCACACCGGAATGCCAATGAAAACGGGGAAACGCAGGGGGAGGAGGAACGCTGTCTCGCTAAGTACTCTCCATGAGGTCCTTTTCAACGACAGATCGCAATTGATGAAACAGCTTGATTTAGCATACCAGAACGTTGGTGAAGAGGCACGTACATTCGTCAAACAACCGTTTCGCGCTCCATATCAAAATTTTGAAACACAGACAGCTGAAGAGCTGTCAGAGCTGGTGCGGGCACACCGGAATCATGTTGACATGGCCACATGGGTTGCACAGCTATGCTATAAACTGCGTACGGCTTCCTGGAAGTATACTAAAAATGGATCCACTCTTATATGTGGATTGGGCTTGGGACTTGGACTGGCAAAGCCTGCAGGAGCATTCAGGATGTTCTGCTCCACTTGGTTGCAGCTAACCACAGCTCACCTTCCGGTTTCGCACGTAACTCTAGTGGAGCCTCACCAACTAAAACTACCATGTGTCAAGTTGGCACCGCGACTAGTAGCCTGATTCACTCCGATGAGCGGAAACGTCTCCATTATCCTGGTTGATTCGCGGGGAATGAACTGATCTTGGTGTCGCTTACTATTGTTGCAACAATAGTAATCTTGTCATTCAGTTACACAGCAGCTATCGATGGCTATTCAGTGTCTCACCTTTCAACCTAGCAACCTAACACTGCGAGCTCCGCATAAGCATGTCGGACTGACAATCCTCGTGGTATTTGGTATTTCTCCCGATCATTTCGGCGTCATACGTTTGTCTGAGCGATCCCGCTGGACGATCCGAAAAAAAGACAAGAACGTTGAAAAGGAAACTACTGTCAGGCAGCCTGGGACTTCTCCCAGACCGGTGGCGTTTCACACACCCAGATTTCATGGTCCGAGTCGCGGACAAACACTAACACACTGGTGGGTGTCCTGAAAAGGTGATCAACACGTTTTGAATTCGACCAGGTAACCTTACCATTCACAATCAACCCTCCCCAATGTCCTTTTTGTGCGAAGCAGACAGGTTACTCGTACACGAACTTGTACATATCGTCCAGCTTACCATATCCAACGTCCGAATCATACCTGCGTGAAATCTCGTCCAAACAGTCGTCCAGGTCGTCTACCATTGAGAAAACGGTGGCGCCGTATCACAGGGTCGCCCAAATGCCGAGCCCCACCGCCAACATGAAGAGCGATCCCACGCGTGGGCTATAAACCTCAACGCCACCATTCGCACTCTGAGTGACATTCGTGGCGAGCGTGCTCCCCGACCAACAGTACCGCGCGAAACAGCTCGCGCATACACCGCTCCTCGTCTCGCCTGCTCTCGCGCGTGCACGATCGACCACGGCGCATGCCAAGCAAGCTGGCCATTCGGGATCGGTTGTCATGCTCGCGTTGGCAGGGTAGCCTTGGGTGGCGATGACGAAAATCTGATCGAGCATGGCCTGAATTTGCGAAGAGTCGTAGGCCACTTGGAGCGTAGAAGTGTTGGTGAGAGGCGGTTCGCCATTGCGGGGAGGACCCCCGTTTGCGAGATAAATTAAGAGGGGCGTAGTCTCGTTTGTACCCGTCGTATTGCACCCGAAGAAGGTCGGCCTCGTACTCAGGTTTTGTGCAGTGAATTCCGCCAGAGATGTCGGTACAGGAGGGAACGAGTACGCTGACGAAAGCAGCATGGTCCGATTTTGGGTAGCCTAGATACTAGTCAACAGCCGGGGCCCAAGTATGAAATGGCGACTCACGATTAGCGAACTCCCATCGGCAAAATCATTGACATCAAACGTCTGCAGGGTATCATGTGACCGCTTAGAAGAAGCAAATCAAACATTTTACTCACGGCATCGATGGCCAAGATCGTATCCAACCCGCGAGCTTTCACGAGTAAGGGTTGTAGCGGGATCACTTCACCATCTTCACCACCATCCACAAGTGTGAGGTACTTCTGGCTAGACGATAAGAAGGTTTCCGGTGCAACGCCATAGAACGGATTTGGCCAAATTGCAGCATCAAGCTCGATGCCTGATTCGGGCAGGAGCGACTGCAACAGAGAAAGCTCTGGGCCAAATGTAGCATTCAAGGTACCCTGAAACTCTTGAGTCCGTGCACGTCGACACTCGAGAATGAACCTACAGTAAGGTTGAACTCATTGAACAACTCGGATGATGACCCAGCTACTAGCGATGACTGGTCATAGTTCGTGACGCAGATACTGTTGTTTGTAGTACCCAAGTACTTGGTTGGGACGAACGCCGACAGCATCGGGTCAAAAGAACCCATCTCGACTATGACACATGTTAGCGTCAAGCCTCGTGAACAGACGCTGGTTATACTGACAGACGTTGAACTCCATTATAGGATTTGATGTCGGTATAAAATCCCCAGAGATTATATTTGATGCATTTGCCCCCGGAGCAGAGAGGTCGGACACGATAATTGGAAAAGGAATCGTGTACGAGCTGAAAGATTCACTGACATCCATACATTAGTAAACTCGTTTCTCCAGTCGCTAGACACTCAGATGCTCACGTTTCTGCAATTGAGGACCAGAGAGTTCCGGAACCGTGAGTGTAGGATTCATCATAGAAATTTGATGAGAATGTCCCATTGACGAAATGTCTTGCCAAAGCACGCGACCAAAAGTCTGCAAACGTCACGGGGTAGCCAGCCTTGTACTTTCCCTGAATTTCATCAATCAGATCGGTAAGATACCCTGTATCAGTGGCCGGATCAGAGCTGGGCGCATAGATGCTGTAATTAGCGTTCCATCCGCCCCAGGAATTGTTGGCGACGGAAGGAGTAGAGTATCCGAAAATGAGCTCCTGCATTGTTGGGAAATTGGCTTGGGCGAGGGACGTCAGAAACCATGACCCGCCCGACAATCCTGTGATGTAGGTTGCCGTTTGAAGCAATCCGCCAAGCCCGACGCTGGTTGAGGAAGCGTTCCTCCCGTCCAGCGCATTGAGTACCCCTGCACCAAAGATCGCCGCCCTGTATCCTCCTCCGCTGGTTGCAACCCCAAAGTTGGGAGTCTCCGAGCCGGAGCCGTTCAGGATATCAGATACGTACGAAGGTAGAGTGACCTTGGTAGCCTCGACGTTAGCGAGATAAGTTTTCCACGCCTGTGGGATGACTTGGGATCGACGGGCTTGTACGTATGCAGCCTCAGAAGCGGAGAGGGATTGGTTTCCATTCGAGCCGGCCATCCGAACGAGTACGAATCCACTAGGGCAGGCTCCTGCCACTGGCATATACGCCTGAGAGGCAACACTCTGGGCTTCAACCAGCCATGGAGACAGTGATAAGATACAAAGCCAGGCGGTGACGTCGATTGCCGCGATCTGCAACAACATCACAGGTGGGTCAAATCAAGAAGTAAAGTGATGAAGAGGAAGAGGAAAAGTGCACCTCTGCTCTCCTAGCCAGCCGCTGATTTCGACCACAGAAACCCCACGAGTAGAAAAGTTATTGGTTCGGGTACTCGATGTGAGAGGCGCATGGGAATAAATGGAATCACTACAAGTCAGCAGGCACCACTGTTGACACAACCTTGAAGCGCAAAGTTCACCCAGAAGGCAGACACGAGGTTGCTTCCCTGACAACATGATGCGCTAAGAATGCTGAGGCTGGAAACTGTACCCTGAACGTCTGAACACCAGCCGACATAAGTCGCCCACCAGAAATTTCTTGAGACTTGGCGTATGTCTTCGCCCCTGCACTAGAAAAAAATGGCCGAAAATCTAATTATGTCTGATGGGAAGACTGTGAACGTAGCTCAACGGAGACAATAGTTACGTTCTAACTTGAAGTCAACAGGTGGTTCAAGTTGTGCACCAATTTTGGAGTCGGAAACGGCTGGTTCTACGTTTTCGGGATCCCTCCTGGGCCATTTCCAAGACCTCAGGCCTCAAGTGCCAGTGCCAGGAAAATTCGAGGTCGAAGGTCCTGTATCATGAAGGCATGTAACAAACGCTTCTCCAGATCGCTCAAGGTGACGATGAATCAGATATTGATCGGGTCACTTGTTTGGAGGATTGATAGCATTTGGCAGGACGTGTACTACAGAGGTCCGATCAGACAAGTACATGTTGGATCTAATGAACATGTTGGAATATTTGGCATCGCAAACAACCGTTGAGCTTGAACGGCGCCACGTATTGAAGTGCCCGAACCATCCTGGATACTCAAACCCCCGCCTTCCACCAGATAATTATGTGAGGGGAAGGGGATACCCTGGCAAAAAGAGCCACTGGCGCGACGTAGCTCTTGCGTGGCCAGTTCTCTGCTCTTACCTATTTCTCACATCCACGCAGCGGACAGAGGGATTCTTGAAGATCTAAGCAGGTACCGTTGATGTCACGGGCGAGAGTAGGTTGCGAAAGGGATCGTGAACCGACCCCCGTGGGGCAAGTAGGGAACCATCTAGAGCGGATCGAGGCAACGCGCTCCTCGTTCGTAAAAGCTGAAATCTTTCAGCAATGGGTTCCCAGCACTTTTCGAAAGCCCTCGGTGCGGTCCAACTTTCCATGGGACTCGTTCAAGCGTGCTTTCTCTTACGCATCTCATCGACGACGAAAGCTCTCAAGCGGACGTTGATCCTAAGCATTGGAGCAATTGGAAGTGGCTTTTCACGCAAGACGGGCCCGAAACTGGAACCTTCCAGCGAGTCTCCACTACGCGCTATCATCACGATGCATAGTTGGGTATCGGAAGTGGTTGGCACTTTCATGACTGCTGAATCAGACGTTCGCTTCCGGGATGATGGTTCTGAAGATGCTGAAGATTCATGATTACATTTACTTGACTTTATCGCCACTGTTAGCACTTTACTTGAATATCTGGCTCTGGCCACGTCCCTGATAGTCTTGTATGGGATTCGATGCAAAGCCGCACCAAACTTCCTTGCTGATGTGGCAAACGCCAATTAGCGGCGGAAGCCATAAACGAAGCGGAAGCAAGGCCTCTTCTCCTCTCCACCCGGATGTTCCCGCGAGTCTTGCGTAAAAGGTCGATTGCGGAAGGTCGTCGTCTGTCTTCCCCTCAACCGACCAACTCACTGATCAGCAATCTGTGGAACAAAACTCACTCTCTTCTCCCTTTTTACTGGTAGGAATCATCGCCAGACTTGTTTTACAACCTTGGTCACTGACCACGAGTCTAGGTGCTGCGCACGAAACCTGTTCGGATCTCCTCTAGTTTGAACAAGGCGCCATGTCCCCACCAGCAGTCGTGTACGTTGTCGCAGCCGTCTTTGGCGCGGCAGCGGTGTTTGCGTTCAAAGAGGTGCGTTTGTTAGCTCTCTGTGTCTCAATCCACGAAACACGTGCGCTCACACGCCCCTCATCCCATTCCCTCTTTCTTCACCCTCCAGTTTGTTTACGAACCGCATATAGCTCCGAAAGTTGAAGCCTGGGCTGAAGACTTTCTGCTGCGTAGACGCGCGGAGCGCAACAGGCGTGCCAGCGCCGTCGCGGTCAGAACGCCGCGTCGTCCCAATTCTCCCCCTTCCTCCGTTTCATCACATCAGGACGATGATCCTCATGGAGATCAGGCCGAGGGTGAGAGAGTGCATGCGCCGAACAACCTAGATGCATTCGAACTAGAAGCGATCGCTTCGAGGGAGGTAGACGAATGGCGCAACCAGGTACTTAGAAGCCAGGAAGGAGGAAAGGACGGCTTGAGAAAGCGAAGAATGAGTCGCATCAGGGATGAATTTGATGGTTTCGATGGCATGAGCACTACCCTAGATGAGGTGGGTAAAGTCGTCGTCCTCTTGCCTTCTCGCCATGCTCATTCCAACTTTTGCAGTTGTTCACTTCCCTAACCCACACCCCGCTTGCAACAACACACGTTATCTCGAATCTTTCTTCTCCAATGACACATAGCACCATGTCGCTTCCTCAGACGCCGACTCGCCGCCTCCGTTCTGAGTCTCAATCAACAACACAGGATGTCCGTGCCTCTCCATATTCACCGCCATCGCCTATCCAGGAAATACCAGTGGCGGTATCCGGCTATGCTGTTTTGCAGCCCTCTCCACCTGTCGATAGCGCAAGCCATGACACTACTTCGTCCCCGCTTGCGATTCCCGCTGCGGACCGCCGTTCACCTCATCCGCTGCCATTCACCCCAACTTACCAAGTAACGGCCGATGATTCCCCCTTCGGACCCTTGCTTCCCGACACGCCCCGTTCAAGCGCAGAGATTTACGGAGAAAGGCCGTTTTCCCCACTTTCGAGAGTGGTGGAGTCTTCGTCTAGTTCTGTATCTAGCACCGCTTCGAAGGGGACGCTCTCTTCTAGGACTGCTTCCACTCGGATGCTTGGAAGTTCTGCAGTGCTCAGGAAACCTAGCCGACTCGCAAATGAAGTTGTAGATGGCTCCGGTGACGGCAGCGACGAAGAGCAATCCACGCATGCTTCTTTCGCATTCGAGAACGCGGGTCTCGGCACAAATGGATCAGTCATTTCATCTCTTTCAGAACGGTACCCGGCTCCGCCTACACCTCCGGTGTTTCTTTCTCCACCTGCATCCTCTGTCGATATCCTCTCGGCACCTTCGTCGCCCCGCAGTGGTGGTTCCGGGGTCGTAGTAGACGCTCTGGTGCCGGATGTCTCCGCTCCACCTCGCCTTCAGATTCATCATCCATCCCTGCCCACCCTCCAGCTCCCTCTCGACGCGTCGCGTCCACGCCCGACCTCTCGAACGCCATCCTCGGCACAGTCCGCCCCGTCTCCGGCGTTCTCTTACGCCTCGTTCCTCTCCCCGATGCCCATAAGCCACGCCGCGTCCGAGTCTGAAGGGGACGAGTTCATGTCGATCGTGAGCGACGACAGCGATTGGAGCATATCGTTGCCCCCCGTGACGCCTGGACGTGCGCTTGGAGCCGTGCACGATCAGACGCACAATCCGTTCCTCGACGTCGAGCATCTCGCGCGGGCGAGTCGGTCGGAGATTGGGTTTGGGGGTGGGAGTGAGGGGAGCGAGGTGCTCGTGTCTGAAGCGGGGAGTGAGGTCAGTACTGACGAGAGTTGGGGGAGTGCGAGGGGGCATTAGGGTGTGTAGCGTGGTGGCAATTGGGGGTTTCTTTGGGGGGTAGATGGACAAATCTGTGTCTAGTCGGCTGTCTTGTTTTGTTTTTTTGGCCATGTACAGTATGTATTATTTGCGTTGGGCAGTACGATGTTGATCTCATTCGTTTGCTAGCGTGGTCGACACCTCAAGAACTTGAACATACTTCACAACAAGATTATTTACTAATGGACCAAGCCACATATACACTGACAGAGAACTATAGCACAGGGATATACACGCATCTAACAAATAGCAGCCACGATGACAAGTCTGGTCCATGATTCCAACGATTCAGGAGTATCTCTATTACCCGATCAAACCTTGCGTGCGCGCTTCTTGCCGTTCATGTTCTGCATCTCGACGTCCTCGCTCGCCGACGCAAAGTAGTCGAGCGATCCCTTGGGGTCTGCCTTGATCGTCTGATCGCCTTCGGCCCAGTCTGCCGGGCAGACTTCGCCATGCTTGTCCTGTATCGCGAGGTCAGACAAACCATACCGCGCGTCAAAAAAAAACGAACCGTGTACTGGAACGCCTGCAAGAGACGAAGGGTTTCGCCGACCGATCTGCCGACCGGCAAATCATTGACCGTAATTTGCCTAGCCGCCACCATGATCAGCTACCCTGTCCAATCATACGCGCGCGCGCGGGGGGGTGGGTGGGGGGTCGACGTACCGGATGATACCCTTGGGATCGATGAGAAAGAGTCCACGGAGCGCGATACCAGCGTCCTCGAGGAGCACCCCATATTCGCGCGCGATCTGCATGTTGCGGTCGGCGACGAGGGTGAGTTTGAGGTCGGGTCCGAGACCGCCTTGGCGTCGAGGCTGTTGGGCCCATGCAAAGTGGGAGTAGTGGGAGTCGGTCGAGACGCCTGTTGTTTTTTCCAAAAAGAAAAAAACGTCAGCACGGTGAGTGGTGGGTCGTTATTCGGATTCGAGCGGATCGTATCCCTAGTAGGGCAAGGGGTAGGGGGAGATAGTACGAACCGAGGACGACGGCGTCTAATTCGGTAAAGCGAGCAAGGGCATCATTGAACGCCAGGATTTCGGTGGGGCAGACAAAGGTAAAGTCCCTGTCCACGTCGTGTCAGATGGATGAGGTGGCGGGCAACCAGAACGCGTGCAAAGCTGACTTACATCGGGTAGAAAAAGAGAACGACCCTGCCCCCAAAGAAATTTTTTTTTCAGTCAACGAGGCAGGCTGAAACGCTCAACGCCAACGAGAAAAACGACAACCCACCATTTTCCGAGATAGTCTTGGAGGGAAACATCCTTGAACATGCCCTCGACGACGGCGGTTGCCTTGAATGCCGGGGCGGGACGTTGAACGCAAGCGACCATGACGACTACGGTGGGATGACGATCAAGCGATGACAACGGAGGATGAAAAAAGGGAGCAAAAATGAAGGGACCTGAAACTTAGCGCGCCATTTATCTCGCGTCGAGACGCGTTATGTGTACTTGTTTGGATCATCCCAAATTCAGCACCTTCAAGGACGTTTGCGTAAAATTTGTGGTGAGTTGCCGCCATAGAACCGCCATGAAATGATAAGTATGCAGCATGGGAGAGGCATGGTAGAGGGACGTACGAGTTTTGTAATACGATGCGTGCGGCAGAGTGCGTTTGTTTTGGCTGTGACACTGCCAAGTCTGTCTCGCGTGGTGTAACCACTGCATCATCGCGAAACCACCGACCGGTAGATTTTGATTTTGGTGGTACCTTTACAGCAAATGATGCCATCGACTCTCGCTGGATTCCCGGTGAGCATGCCTTCAATGGATCGATGAATTACGCTAACCGAGCGCTCCGACAGTGCGTTCAACTTTGATGGGAGCACCCCCTCGTCCTTTCCACCAAAACCGGTCTAGAATCGGCTCTAGAACCAATACCTCCGTGGCTGCGTGGGCAGCGTGGCTTTAAGCCAACATTTTCGTTCACGTCTTCAGACGCTTCACTCCACTGCGGCCTACGGCACTGTCAGTTACGTTTGATCAAAGGACCCTTTTTGACAAAGTGACCAGGCAAATTGAAGACGTCAATCGCCCGAGGGGTTCGCTCAACAACACCCTACTCACGTTCGAAAAAGGTGTCACCGGCGGCGTTCAAATTCGAAAGTGGTGATGTGTACCTGCGACGGTCCAGACACATCTAGCCCATTCATTTACCACCTATTTTACTTCATCTAGCTGCCCAAGGGCGGCGTTTACCCCTCATCATCATCCCTAGGGTTTCACCTCTCCTTTAAACACACTCTGTTCCTAGGCGTCTGCGCATCGTATAACTCCCTTCGGAGGGCAGCGACTCGCCAAATAAGTATATGATTGCTTGCAGTTGTGACAAGGTGACCAGACGCTTTTGTGATTGCTACCGACCATGATCGGTGAGACGTCGTACGAAAGAGCCAATCATGGGCTAGGTTTTGGATATACTACGACCGTATGTGTGATCTAGGTGTCCTTACCGAGACTAATACGAATACTAAACTACGAGGTCTATGTGGTTGCGGGTCACCTGTACGTCGCTATCTGACTACGCCACGTCACACTTTGGACACTTGGCGCAGAACGTTTAGTCTGAGCTCCAGATGGTCTTCGGACCAACTCGACACGAGACTACCGTTTGTTATCCGCGGTACAAAAGGTGCGAGAAGCTCGTCCAACACCACTCAATGACCACTTTGTCCCCTCTTCCGATCCCGTGGGTCTTTGACGCCAATCGTGACCCCCCTGTGCATACTCGGTCAGCTGTCACTCTGTTTTTTATGGCTGTTGATTCAATGATCTTCACTCTTGCTAGACCGCTTCTAGGACCTGGGCTTGTGGTGCAGACTGTTTGGCATACCTTTGATGGGTGAATAATTCTACGATTGCTAACGCATCAAGAACATTCAATTTGCCGTTGTTTTATGATAGATTCCTCGAAAGCTGCTTTGATATCAACTTTACCTCTTCGCTTGGGATGGAAGAGCTCAGGGATCGTGCCCGTGGAGCTCTTGAGAAACTTCGGTAAGTTTATCCTTACGAGTACCTCGTCCAAGCATGAGACTAACTCTCGCTTTCGACATCTCTTAGTTTTGTCTGTCCTATCATTTCCTGCACCGTGGAGGACGTCGTATCTCCGCGATAGGTGTATACCCCATCCGCTGATCGCGAAGCATGGCTCAGTCTGCATTCGCTGTCGAAGAAAGAGGACAATCGCTCAACCCATCCGAGTTCGTTCAAACCATCAACCTGAAACGAGTTCCGTACACGGACGGGAATGGTACCACCACTTTTTTCAGACTTTATCTTCTTACCACCTCTCGAGAGTCGGACGATAGCAACGTGGAGTATGGTTTGTACTCTCATGCTCTCCACAGCATCTTTGACGGAGGACCTGCACTCCACGCGTTGAATCGAATGTGTGAATGGATTTCTGGGGAGGGAATGGACATCACTATTGAACATTCAGAGGAATGGAAGAACCTCCCTGTGGACCCCGTGACTGCGACAGGAGGACCATCGAAAGAATGGGAGACGGCCGGACTCAAGGTTCTGCGAGATTTCGCAGAAGAGAGCGCTCGCACAGTGGTGAGTTGGATACTTCTTTGATGGTCTGAGAACACGATACAGACCGTCCTCTAGCCTCGTATTAGCGTAGCTCCCCCGACGCGCCAATCGAACATGTCTCAACCACCGTTTCGTTGTACCGTCACTGCTTCGGAGTCTGAAACCGCTGCGGTCATCGCAGAGACTAAAAAGCTTGGGGTTTCTGTGACGGTCCTATTCCACGCTGCGTTCACTTTAGCACAGCTGAAGATGAATCCGGTAGATTATCCATCGAATTCGGCAACGTGAGTCACTTGTATGATCATTTTTCTGACTGCATTTTGTTGAAAATCGGCGACATTTGCTTCAGCGTCGCCATTGAACGCTACCCGAAGCCACCCGTCGATCCGAGGACACACTTGATATCATCCTTCACCGCGCTCCCGTTGCGCTTCTCGATGGGGCCGATATTGAGGGAATGCAGCGAGAAAGGCGGATGGATCATGACGGCCAGGATCCTTCAGGAACGTTTTGACCGATATCTAGCCAATCCCTGTCTGCCTCACCTGGTAGTCGCGAACACCGACGTCTTGGTGCCCAACCTTGGACAAATGTGCCAGACGGGCACACGCTGTCGATCTTTTGAGCGCCGTGAAGTGGGCGGCTCATTTCCAAAACCTGGGTGTGGTGGAGACCAGGTTGCGGACGGAGGATCGGAAGATCCATGTGAAGAGTATATGTAGCGGAAGTCGACTTATTCACAGGATGTATGTGGCCGACAACCATTGTGGCTTGATCCGTTTCTCCCACGTGCAACGAATATGTCTGTACTTTTCACCTCCCTCTTCATATGTGGACAATGCATTCAAGGTTTCACTTTCGTGTTCAAATGATGTTCCATCTTTGAAATGTCGTCCATTTTTCCATGTCGTTCTCACCTTTGTGATGTCAGGGTGACGCTGCTTGGGACGAAGAATACATGAAAATGCTAGTCGACGAAACGAGAAGGATTGGCTTGCTGGTCCTGGAGGACTCATAACAAATGCAAACTTGTAACGTATCAGACGGCGAGGATACATTTCAAGGTATCGTCACCGTGAAATACTGAATAACCGCCTTGGTGGTGCATGCTTGATGACCCTCCCATTGTGTCGTTACAAGGAAGTTGACAGATCTATTATTTTCATCTCTCGCAAAGCGGACATGAAGATTTTTACTGTCATTTGCTAGACAGTCACGGAAGTCCGTGACAAGCATCACAGAGAGCTGCTGCGTACTTGACGCCAGAGTAAGAGTAAGTGACGCGTCAATGCAACGACTCACAATTTAGCTAATTCTGGAATACAATGCCAGAGTGATTTAGTGTCTTAGATCTTGTCTCGCACCTCCATGATCTAAGACACTAAATCAAATCACAGCAGGCATCGTGGTGGCTGTGTACCGACTTAATCACTCTACAATTGCAATACAATGTCATTGTACTCGCTGGTTGTCTGTCCGCCATTTAAGCTGGCATGGTGGGTCTCAAACGAAGCCCCCAACGGCTAGTACCCGATGACCACTTTACCTCCCCTTCCAAGCCCATGGGTCTTCGACGCCAATCATGAACCCCCTGTGTATACTCGGTCAGTCAGTCTCTTTTCCATTTCACTTCGCCCGCTCACCTTCATCAGACCGCTTGTAGGTTCTGAGGTTGTCATGCAGAGGCTTGCAGACGCCGCCGATGGGCGAGTGATTATCCATCGCTACTGTGCCAAGGATGATCAACCCGTTGTTTTCTCATAGCCTCTCTGAGTCCTGCGTTGGTGCCGACTTTACTTCTTCACTGAGGATCGGAGAGCTCAAAGACCGTGCTCGCAAAGCTGTGGATAACCTCCGGTCAGAACACCTCCACTGCGGCATCCTGTTCGTCTGAACCTAAAGCTAACTGGCGCTTCCGTCGTGATCTAGCTTCGTTTGTCCTATCATTTCCTGTGCAATAGAGAACGTCGTATCCCCTCGATGGGTATATACCCCTTCCGCTGATCGTGAAGCATGGTTAAACCTCGCTTTCGCCGTCGAAGAACGAGGAGCATTGCTCAATTCAGCCGAGTTCGCTCAGAGCATGATTCTCAAACGCCTTCCCTACACAGACGGAAATGGTACCACCATCTTTTACAGAATCTACTTGCTTACTACCTCGAAGGAGTCCGACGATGGAACGAAGAAATATGGTTTATATATCCACTTAGCTCACAGCACCTCCGACGCAGCACCTGCGCTCCGTGCACTGAACCTGCTTTGCGAATGGATTTCCGGCGGCGGAATAGGCGTCCGCATTGAACCGTCAGAGGAGTGGAAGAACCTTCCTGTTGACCCAATCGCTGCGACAGGAGGCCCATCTGAACAGTGGGAGACCGCTGGAATGGGCGTCCTGCAAGAGTTCGCCGAGCAGAGGGCTCGCACTGCGGTAAGCTCGATCCCGCTCTGGTTCCTTTGCCTTCATAGCCTGAGCGATTGGCTAATCTAGCCTCGGCCCAATGTCGCTCCGACTCGCCCGTTGAACGAGTCTCATCCACCGTTCTGTTATAGTATCACTGCCTCGGAATCTGAAACTGCTGCGATCGTCGCCGCGACGAAGAAGCTAGAGATTTCCGTTTCTACCTTATTCCACGCTGCCTTCTGTTTCGCGCAGATCAGTATAAATCCAATTCGTGAAGGAATCGACATCGATTTTCCATCTGATTCCGCAAGGTAAGTCATTTTTGCATTTCGTGATCGTTTTGCTCAAATCTACGACGCTTACTCCAGTGTTTCCATTGAACGCTTCATGAAACCACCGGTCAATCCGAGGACACACGTGATATCATCCCTTACTGCGATGCCGCTGCGTTTTCCGATGGGTCAGATAATGATGGAACGCAGCGAACGAGACAGGTTGATCATGACGGCGAAGACCCTCCAGAAACGGTTTGACAAACATCTAGCTAATCCCTGTCTACCTCATCTGGCGGTCGCGGACAATGCCATATTGGTGGCCCAACCCGCCCCACAGGCAGCCGATGGAGAGCCAGCAATCGGATGGGGGACTTTCTTCCAAAACATGGATGTGGTGGAGAAGAGGCTGGATACGCAGCACCCGTTGATCCGTGTGGACTGCATCCGCAACAGATCGCGCCTCGCAAACAACATGTAAGTTGTTTCGTGATCGTTTCCATCTTTATACACGGTCTTACACGCTTCCGCTCCTCTAGCGTCGTTCACCTGTGGACGATCCATTCACAATTTCACTTTCAAGTGCAGGTGGGTCATTCCATGTCCGTTGCCCCCATGTCGTTGTGACCGTCCGCGATGTCAGGGAAGTCTTGCTTGGGAACCGAAACAGCTGAAAATGCTGGTCGAGGAAACGCAACGGATCGGGTTACTCATTCTGGACGACGCTCAGAACGGTGAGGCCTAGTGCCCCAGAGGAGGATGTGAACGTATTGGTATGGGTGATAAATGACTGTTCTTCACCGTCGATTCCTTTGTTATGCTACCAAGTAGGCGAAGAGTTACTGTAATGTGTATACGATCTTTGTCCAGAAATGTTGTGTATCTCGAAGGCACTTACCGTGGTCAGAACAGAAGAGGTGTGTCGGCGCGCTTTCTTTGTTCCAAAGTCCTCCACTGTGGAGGAGATTCCAACTCGGTCAATGTAAGTACTTTGGGTAGTCCAGTTCTCTCAATCAGCTGTGCACGTCCAAGAGGAGGTGGATCCCAACATTACCTGGAATCTGTACCACCACATTCCCGTCACGATTTACATCACCAATGAGGAGTGGTGCGTTATGGGTCCAATGAACGGGTGATACGTGAGACCATTCCGACTCAATAAACTATTAACAATGGTGATACGTGGCGAATCAGGAGAAATTACCCCCTCGAATTGTCGGAATTGAGAGCTGCGAAGAAAAAAGCCTTTTAAGCGGACCAAGTAAATGTTGTGGAAATTTGGGGGGAATGGCATTCGCATTGGCGCAGGGATGAGGGGTTTGATTATCAAATGAGGAAATGTAATGCAAAAACTTCACAATCTTGGAGACTCTGGCGAGATCAAGAGGCGCACGTCCTGCAACGTCACGGGTGTGCAGGTTAGCGCCGGCTCGAACACTGAGAATGTCCATTGTGTCCAGGAGATGGTCGCGGTCTTCAGAACTAGAACTTGAGAAGGCAGTGTGCAAAACAGTGTCGCCATTTGCTGCAATGATAGATGCATTGGCCCCATGGCTTATGAGCAACCACCATTTCTGCTGAATATTGTTGGATTGAGAGCACTAGCTTTGGGTTTCAACATAGCAAACTTGAATAAGATGTCGGGAGGGAATGGTGAGTGACGTGAAAGCAGGTATTCTATTGGGAACCTAGACTAGACAGAGGCTAAATACTCCAGTCGAGTGGTACGAGACTGGAGGAAAGGTGAACGAACTGACGCGTCGAGTATACGCGATGTCCGTAAAAGGAAATGTAGGAAAATAATAGTAAATGGTTATCTACAGTAACGTAGGTCTGGATCTCCAACACGGATTGCCTCGCCGCCTCTGCCTCGCCTCGCTCTTGACGATGACGACAATGACGACGACGCGACAAAGGCGACCGCGCGATTTTCGCCGTCGCTACCGCCTTTCGTCCCAATCGTTCTCGCCACCACCATTCGCCTCATCCCCACCTTTCGTCCTGCCTCTCGCCGTCTATCCTCGTCTCGCCTGCCGACGACGACGACAACGCGACAACCGCGATCGCGCGGTTATTACGTCGTCGCTGCCTTCGCCTTTCCCCGCTTCTCCCTCACCCTCTTCCATTGTTGTCACCTCGCCTTTTGCGACGCGACGCCACTCCCACGCCCACTTCCCTTGTCTCACATGGCGACGACGATGACGACGCGATAACCGCAATAGCGCGGTCGTCACGCCGTCGTCATCAACGCCCTTGCCCTTCTTCGCGCTCCCTCGCCCTCTTCCCTCGTCATCGCCTTCGCCTTTCACGACGCGACGCCACTGCTCCCTCGCCCTCTGCCCTCGTCTCGTCTGACGGACGAGGTCGACGCCATGATACCCCGTCTCCTTTGACGACTCGTACTAAGCGTTGCACCCGTGGGTAAACCCGCTACTGGCGCGGGTACACCTCCCGACACCCCGGGGTACGCCCGTGCGGGGCATTCCCTGGTGTCACCGTTTCGCATTCCGGCTCCGTTGGCTCGATACTCTCCAACCACGAATCAGCAACATCTTCCAATGTAATGTATGACATCAGTGTGGCTATCACATTCCACCACAACACTCCCCATCACCCTCCCTGCATGGATGACGATGCACGGTGAGCTCCGTGTTGTATCCAGAGTTGCGCGACTCCGAATTGCACCGACACGGCAATTAGAGCTTGGATTGTAGCAATTTTGTAGCAATTTGCTCGTCAGTAAGCCTTGTGACGCGTGACGAACATGAAATTTTCGTCAATTTTCTGGCCATGTGACACGTGACAGACGAATGGAAAATTGCAGACAGGTGACCGTCGGGCGATGTCAACAATGCCAAACAACGGCGAGAGGCCTCGGCAACTCGTCACGCTGGCCGTCTCCGTCAATCCTACATGCCCCCATCTTGCTGAATTCCGTTCCCCATAATGCCCACAGTGGTTCCCAACGCCGAAGAACCTTCCAGCATCCATTCACCGCTGTCAGTTACGGAGAAGGTAAACGACTCGCGTGCCACAGTGGGTAATGGTGCCGAGGATGGTCGGACGAACGGAAATAGAAACCCTGGTGAAGAAAGTGAAAGGGATGAAAGCGAAGGAGGTGACGAGTCTGAAGAAGACGAGTCTGTGGACGGTGAGGAGGAAGAGTCAAGGGATGTTGGGATAAGACAGGACCACGATGACGAGGGCGTGGAGGAGGAAGACGATGATGAAGAGGACGGAGATGATGACGATGATGACGGCGATGAAGAAGAGGAAGAACCCGCCCTCAAGTATGAGAGGATGGGCGGCGCAGTCAATGATCTACTCAAGAAAGACTCCGCTTCGGCTCTTGCAGTTTCCAACAAATGTCTGGTACGTCCCTTGTTGAAATATCAGTCGGTATGCAGGAATTCATTATAGTCTTATGACCGCAGGCCCTTGGAACCCACAGCGGCATCGTGCACGTCTTCAATATGGCCGGGGAGCGTATTAAGTCTTTCAAACCCCATCAGGCTTCCGTGAGCGACATGGACATGGATAGCACTGCAGATTTTGTTGCGACTGCCTCTATTGATGGTGAGAATTTGGTGTCCCATGAGACAACTTGTTGATTGGCCAGTTACTAGGGCAGATCGTCGTGCACTCGCTGTCTACGACCGAATCCTATGTGTTTGACATGAAACGACCAATACGTACCGTGGCTCTTGAACCTCACTTTGCCAAGCGGACAACTCGCGCGTTTGTTTGCGGAGGTATGGCTGGTACACTGATTCTACGAGAGAAAGGCTGGCTTGGACACAAGGAAACAGTTCTTCACTCAGGAGAGGGTCCCATATGGCATGTGCGATGGAGGGAGCACTTCATCGCATGGGCCAACGACTTTGTGAGTTCATTCTTGCCATGCGTTGTCGCCATTTCACTAACGCTTATCACGATCTTCAGGGCGTCAAGATATATGACACGCAGTCCCAATCTCGTATCACCTTCATTGACCGATCACCTGATAGTCCTCGACCAGACCTTTTCAAGTGCACGTTGTACTGGCAGGACGACACCACGTTGCTCATTGCCTGGGCTGATCATATCAAAGTTGCGCGAATACGCTCGCGTCCTTCAAGCGGCCCAAAACTTCCACCTTGGATCGTCGAGGTCACAGCTGCGTTCCAGTTGGATTGCATGATCTCTGGTATCCTCCCTCATTCGATGTCCCCACAACGCTTGTCTACGGAGAATGGAACCACTCCTGCGTTGACCTCATTCCTGATCCTTGCGTATGAGCCCCCGGATATGTATGGAGATGAAATGACCGACGATCGTGCTCGCCAGGCACGAAAAACCGCAGAACGTCCCGAATTACGCCTCATATCACGTTCTGGCGAAGAACTTGCCGCCGATGCGCTCAGCGTAACCAATTACCAGGCATGGGGTTGCAATGACTACCTCCTGGCCGAAGTCAGTTCAGTCACCGCAGACGGGGAACGGTGCTATGTCGTTATCAGCCCGAAGGACATTGTTCTCGTCCGACCGAGGGATCGAAAGGATCATATTGCCTGGCTTGTCGAACATAAGCGATACGAGGAGGCGTTAGATGAAGTGGAGAAACTGGGTGAGGATGAGCGAGCTTCGGAGGCGGAGGATTCGAGGATCGATCCTGTCCAAATTGGCGCACGTTATATCAATCATCTCATCAGCGAAGGTTCGTCTATCCTTTCCCCTCCTTAAGAAGTTCTCCTTGGCAACTTGAAAATAGGCGACTTTGATAAAGCTGCTCGGTTGTGTCCAAAGGTTTGTGGCCAGAATGTTCGAAAATGGGAAGAGTGCATATTCGTCTTTGCGCAAAAGTATCAATTACAGGTGAGTTGTATACCGCAAATTCGAGCACTTCTTGATTTAGGTTTTAGGCAATCATTCCTTATGTCCCAACGGCGACTCCACAACTTGGACACCTGGTCTACGAAATGATACTTGGTCATTTCCTGAGCCACGATAAACAAGTGAACATGCCGTTTACCATCTGTACCGCACGATATTCATTCTATCATCGCAGGCCTTGCTTCGAATGATTAGAGAATGGCCGAGCTCCATATACGACATTTCCGCGGTCATCGTTGCGATTCAGTCGGAATTGGAGAGAACTCCATCGTCTCCCTCTGAGCCAGTGAAGTCGGATGCTGTCTTGTTGATGGAATGCCTTGCCGATTTGTAAGAATTTCTGCATCTGCGTTTCCATTTTAGCTCTAATCTTAGCCACCTAGGTATACAGCAAACCGGCAATACGGCAAAGCTCTACCTTTCTTCTTGCGGTTACGAAAACCGAACGTCTTTGACCTCATAAGAGAGCATAACTTGTTCACTGACGTACAAGACCAAGCACTCCTTCTCGTTGAATTCGACCAAGAACTGAACGAACAACGGAAGCAAGGGGGCCATGAGAGTGCTTTGAGCCAAAGCGAAGCAATCACGTTGCTCGTAGACCATACCCACTCGATACCGGTATGACGTTTCCTTGATATTTCTGGGTCGTCCTCACTGCTCATCGACAGGCAGGACGCGTTGTGCAGCAATTACGCCCTTGCCCACTGTACTTGTTCCACTATCTCGATGCTTTATTCAAGAAAGACCATTATCTCGCATCTGACTTTGCAGATCTGCAAGTGACCCTATTTGCGGAATACGCGACCCCGAGGTTGATTGAATACCTGAGAGCAAGTAGTTATTACAACCTCGAAGCGGTAAGGGCGTCAAGTTATTCGTCGTCGTGCACCGGATTGATAATAACACTTCGTAGGCATACAATATTTGCAAAAGTCGCGACTTGGTTCCGGAGATGGTCTTTCTTCTTGGTCGAATGGGCAACAATAAGAAGGCCCTGACGCTCATTATCGAACGTATCGGTGACGTTCAGCAGGTGAATACTGCGAAATACCAGAGTTATGTTTCCCTGACAGTTCCTTTTCTAGGCCATCGAGTTTGCAAAGGAGCAGAATGATGATGATCTTTGGGAGGATCTTCTCAAATACGCAGAAACGCGCCCAAGTACGATACATTTCTCCTGGTTCGCTCGTATTGCTAAAGGCATCTTGACAGCATTCATTCGTGGACTCCTTGAAAATGTCGGTGCCGAGATTGATCCGATACGCCTGATTCGTAGGATCAAGAATGGCCTCGAAATCCCTGGCCTTAAGGAAGCCCTTATCAAGATCCTTCACGACTTCCAGTTACAGATATCGTTACTGGAGGGCTGCCAAGCCATCCTGAATGGCGACTCTACAGCCCTCGCGAGCATACGGCAAAAGGGTCAAAATTCTGGTTTCTTCCTGGGTGGTTTGTCGCTTTCTTTGTGCTTTTGCCGTTGAGTATACTGACGGTCGCGTTAGCCAAAGCTCCTTGTCTACTATGTGCCGAGCCGCTACAGCGATCGCCGCAAGACCTCTTACTTCTGTTCCTCTGCAGACATGTCGTACACGCCAACTGTATTGACGGCGTGGATGACCTCCCGCGATACACGGAGAGTAGTTTTGACGCCAACAGTCGCACACGACCTGCGCACGAAGTCAGCGCCAAGATTGCATTGTGAGTGACGTGTTGCGCTTTCACCTGGCGTATCGTGTGCTGATGGCGGGTTTTCAACGACCAGCGCGTCGGTGGTGCGTGCCAAGATGCGGCAAGGGTGTCCGGTGTGTCATCGAAGGGGGGAGGGGGCGTGGTAGCTGGACTGCCTGTACTTGATCTCATTGTGGACTCTGCATACTATATATACCCCTATGTCATACTTTTTTTCTTCTTTTCCTCACTATTTGCGTGCACGTTGGTTTGAGTTGGTTGGCACTCACCACATAAGGAAAGCATTCACTTCCATATATAGAAATTTCGCCATCCAGTCTCCCCAGGATAAATCAAAAGTGTGTTCACGCCTACCAGAGCCCACCATTGTTAAGTGCACCCTTCGGGGTTGCACACGATAAAATTGGAACGATACAGAGAAGATTAGCATGGCCCCTGCACAAGGATGACACGCTTTTCCGGAGTGGTAGACCTACGGGTCTCAATATTTATTTTGCTTCTTTTTCTTTCGAATTGTATCAAGTGGGTGTGACCTTCGTTCGACTACGTTTCTTTCCTACTGTCAACGTCTCAACTGTGCGAGCTTGTGAGCACTCTCTTGTGCCAGCCTGGGCTTCACGGCGTACGTGGGCGTTCATGCAACGCCCTGATGTCATGCTGCTCATGCACACTGCGTCCAGCCAGTAAGCCCGATCTCCTCAACTCATGGGCTTCATTCACGCAAGGTTTTGGCAGTGCGATCCAAGCGCTCATTGTAGATTGCACGCCAACCTGAAGGCATCCGCGCGGTGCACACGTTTACAAGCGTAGCCACCTGCTTGTTGCAACCGCCGACGCGTGATGCACAACAGCGCCATGCCATGGACCAACGGGTGTGTTCTATTCAGGCACATCACCCAGCGCGCGCGTGCATTCGGCGGCCACCCAACCGGCTCATCCGACTGACCAGTGACCGTGGCTGTCATCGGCTGGCAACAGGGCGCTATGCGTGTATGTAGGCTACGCGCGCTTAGGGGACGACAGAGCACTAGTAGTAAGCTAGGTAGGTGCTGTGGCGACCAGCGATGCCCTACCAGGTTGGCACGAAGTAGTAAGTCCCCTCTCCCTCAATCATACCAGATTTTGCTTCCTGAGAGTGTTGTCTCGAATATCCACTGAGTAGAAAGGGTACAGGCATCCAAGCCCCCTATCGTTATGTTCGCCGGGCGCATGACATGCCCATTGCAACCTTATGAGGACTCGAGATCAACAGTCGCAACGCCATACGTGGTGCCATATCGACATACTAGTCAACGCGCATTTTGCTCGAGAACAACCTCAAGTGTGAGCCACTCCAGCAAACAGCGTCATCCGACTGATCATCTCTATCGATGGTTGCCGTCGGCCAGCACTAGGAGAACCGCCTCATCGAATAAATGCCTCGTCCTTTATTAGCCGGGCTCTGGTACCAATAAATCGTCCAAAAACCTCAAATGATTGCGCCCTGTCCCTTCACATGATACCGACTGCGGGCCAATTTCCGCGACTCCTTGGCATCACCTACGAACCCCGCGTGCTTCTCGCACATTATTTGAAGATTTGGACCTGTTGTCAAGTATACATCATGCGCACTTGCAGGTTTCAGCCGTGCACTCGCATCTGTTCGGTCCCTCGATCACAGGGACGTGTAACCATACTGGTCCTGCGCCTCTCATCCGATGTAGGCTCGCGACCAGAGGTACAGTGTAGACGTCTGATTGCTGCGTACTGACCCCTACCGGTCCTGTATCCGTCTTTATATAGCCACACTTGGGAGGGCATCCTCGAGCACGTCCATTTGTCGGTCCATTCTTGACTGTGCGGCACTTACTGAGACAGGCCAGTTACCATCTATTGGTTGTCCTGGCATTTTCTTTTCGCGAAACTCACTGGCAGTGTTTAGATCTTATCTTTCCGTGATCGCCTTTACTGCCATGCGTGTCTGAACTCTGGATCTCGCAATAGCCTCGTTGGCAAGCTACGTCGGCGATGTTGTCCCCGTGTGGTATCCGACAGCATGTTGAACCGAGGTTACCCGACAACCCTCACCTAACATGTATTTGCTATCAACTAAGTTTGGTTAGTGCTTTTCACGGGGCGCTGTTGATTCCATCGCGTTGTCCGTCGACTTTGGTTACGCCAGGTACGGGTAGGTTCTTTTTCTCCTTGCGAGGGTCATGGCAGGCAGTTTTTGCGTGGTTACGATTCGCGCGTTCATTCGGTCATAGTTATACGCCTTTTGGTCTTACCTTGTAAGTCACTGGCAGACGGTGCTGGGGATCCATGTGGTTGTGTTCGCGGATGCATTGACGTGTTGTAGTCGTTCCCCATTCGCAGATGTGAACGTCCTTGCGTGGATCGGGCAGTCTGGTAGCAACACTTAGTACATATCTTCCTGTCTAGGCCAATGTCATTGTTCAAATATACTTTTCATTTGCAGACATTGCGTGAGCCGTCCATGAATCGTATTTCCAGCTTTCCACCCTTACATTGCATCCAACGCGTGTTTGATGCAGAAACCCTTGTCTTTGGGACCGTTACATACGAGAAATCTCTCTCCGTGCAAGCCGGGAAAATGTCACTGACACCTTTGGGAACACATGGGATGCGATCATCGAAAAGGCTTGCACTCCGATGAGTCTGATGGTGACCCTACTTCACTCGATCCTTTCCAATGACGGCGCTCTGACTCGGAGGATGTCAGACGGGGGGCGCTATCAATTGCGAGCAACATTGGGGCAACCAACAAAGTATGTCGCTTTCCGAGTCGGGAAACCCCATCCGACGACCGCACACGTTCCTCGATCGCGCGTCGATTGTTCCTCATCGTAACTAGTGGACAGGGGCTATGACGTTACTCGTCACGGTCTTGGAATGATAGTACACCTGGATCACTTCATTTAGTGGGTGCCAATTCCGAGCCACCAGTATCAAAATGGTTGTATGCACAGCGAACGGGTTCACGTCGGCTACATTGGAAAACGGCAGTCGAGAAAAAGTTTCGGAATCATAGATGTGTGCCGTATACGAGCGCGTGAGGCAATCCGGCGGTAGTTTGAAAGGGGGTAAACGTGGTACGCCAGGGTCATCAGGGTAATAGGGAAAGACCTGAAAGGCTCACTTTAAGCAGAATAATGCGAATGACTGATCAAGCGAGAAAAGCCAAGCTGATCGTGTCGAAAATCTGAGTATTCTTTAATTATCTTTCATCACTCAGATTCTAGATTATGTTGTCACATGATCTTTCGGACTAATGTCCCGATTACACTATCACATTTAGTCATCTCTTATTCATCCTTGATAAGAGTCTTTTATGCTATTGGTAGATAAGAATATTCTTCTCATTGACTCATTACATATGACTACTTCTTATCTCCCTTCTTCCTTTTACAGTAAAGCGGTGCTATCCTGTAAACAGTACTTAAGGAAAGCTCCCTCACTCGCTCTCCTTATCCTGAATCTTACCCTCTTGATTCATCATCTGCTACACCAAGCACTCTCACAAGCTCGCATCTACTAGTTCTTCATCTAGTGAGTATCTCCCACTAGACCATAACTTTCCTCTCCAGTCACCACTTTTGTTGTGACTCCTACCATCCTCAGTGGTAGAGAAAGCGGAGTACTTGGAAACTTCGTTAGAGCTTGCCTCGAAGGAGGTCAAATCTGTTTCGCCCTGTGTCTATAGAGCATGGGTTAAGTTTGGAGTCGAGCGTCCTTGGCACTCTCGACTACGGATTTGACGGCACGTTTTTTGAATGGGCGACCATCCACGCGCGGATCATGTACTCGCGCGTGAGAGTAGTTGGTCCGGATCGCCGTGCGATGGATCAGCTCTAGTCATCGTGTAAACGACTTTTTCCGCTTTTTGTTCAGGCCTTGTGAGAACGGTAATGAACAATGGGGGGTATTACCATGTTCAAGTTTTGAGGATGTTTGGGGGAAAAAGGTTTTTGGGAATCTACACGTATCGGATGGTTCTACACACTCCACACACGAACTATACTACTACATCTTTCTTTTTCCCGCTAGACATTCTGGCATTTGGGTCCGTCGTCTGCGCTTCAACTCACGTGTGCGTTGGACGGTGTCTATACATGGGAAAGTGTGTCTAACAGGCACCAGCAAAGTCGAATCAGATGCCATTCCAGATTCCACAAGGACAAGCCATTGACGAACCACATCGGATGTTTGCATCTCATGGCTGAGACAAATAAGTGCTATCTTGAAGGGTGAGACTGGGAGAGTCGGTTGTACCCGCCGTGGAGATGAACTAACAGCCTCTCCTTCGTTTTTAGATGTGAAATATTTCTGCTCCAACGTCTATAATTCTACTCTAACGCGGTACCAAACCGGCGTTAGTCGCTGACCAACACCCTGGAAGTGAAAGCAGCCTGAGCTTTCCGCTCCTCCCGTGTACGCTCGCCTCCTCCACCTACCTGTAGGTCATTTTGTATCGTCGATTTTCCAGATTTTGAGATTCAAGTGTTAGGATATTTGACCAATCTTCCTCTATGACCACCTATTCTCGCGTACTTACAGGTCGACAAACTGCCTCCACACAGAACGACTCCTCGATAAAATCTCTCGTCTGCGAGGCATGCTGGAATGGAATCTTCTCCTTCGACGCTTGGCAGACTGTTCTTTCCGCCAAGCAAGTCTCAGGGCAGAATGGATTTTCCAAAGGCTTTACCTACAAGACGACTTGGGTTGCTATTCAGACGACCGCTGAGCGCAACGGGTGCAACTGGTGTCGTCTTTTTGCCCGTCAGAGTTCAGCTAGTTCGAAGGGGGCCTTGGAAGTGGAGGTATGGGCTGCTTGTGATGAAGATTCCGATTGTACCCCAGCTGGAGAGAAGCAACTAAGGATACTCGTCCGTGGTGGTGGCATAATTTGGGAACGACAGTATTACATGTATACCAATCGAGGTATGTGTATCTGTGGTTACGCTCGACCACGTACAGTCCATTAATTCACGTTTCGACGGTAGACGATAGTGCTGCCAAGTTTGTCAGGGCATGAAATCGCATTACAGATGTTTCGTCTGAAGGATGCCGGCTGGCGCTGGAATGCGTGGATAATTGCGTCCGCACCCACCATGTGAAATGTCCCCCACCAGACCCTACGACTCGTCTCCCGGACCGGGT